>OZ024670.1:422377-585609 GCA_964016965.1 Diacarnus erythraeanus
CTGGAATAATATTTGTATTAGTGACCCAAAATATTTGGGGGGGGGGGGGGGGCACATGCCCCCAGTGCCCCCCCCCCCCCCCAGTTCCTACACCTATGCCTTATGGTAATGCACTGTCCCGTAAGGTGAGTATCCTACTGTAACAGTGTACAGGGAGTGGTGTAGGAATATGGGATTGCTAACAGGCCTGTAGCCAGAAATTTGAAAAGGGAGGTTCACAGGGTACCTCCCAAGTCTGAAATAGCAGCATGTGGCAAAAATTTTTCACTTGACCACACCCATTCTCATTGTTTTAAAATTATTCAAATAACAGACTGGTACACTTCTTCTTCTAAAAATAGTTTACATAAAAGGTCCACATTATAGTTAGTCTGTATTAGGATTATATGGGGGACTTCATTTTTGTTCTGTTGTGTACACCAAAATTAATATGAATTTAGGAGAAGATTGAGATAAAAAATTGGAGCAAGCAATCTATAGTATTATTATTATCAAATATTGTATAGTATCTAGCTACCTTATCAAAAGCAACTTTCTTCTAAGACTTTCCTTGTCTCTTCATTTTCACTAGCTATATACGTAGCTAACTAAACTGCTGCTCAGGAACAATAATGTACATATTATCTGAGTAACAGTTTTTAGTTGTACTATCTAAAGGTGGTGAGATCAAGGTTTGTTAATGCAATTTAAAGTAATTCTACCATACATAATACAGGGGTGTTCATGTGAGCCTCCCTGGCTACTGGCCTGGCCAAGATGATCACAGTGTGAATCAGATTAGTGTTAGGGGCATACTCTCCTGGCCTTTAAAGCATACAATTATACAAACAATGTTTATAACCAGTGTTAGCTTGATAAAGGTGAGAACTTGTAAACCCATGATACTACAGGATCCTCT
Organism: Diacarnus erythraeanus; assembly: GCA_964016965.1. Lineage (NCBI taxonomy): Eukaryota > Metazoa > Porifera > Demospongiae > Poecilosclerida > Podospongiidae > Diacarnus > Diacarnus erythraeanus. The sequence continues at coordinate 423,276 of OZ024670.1, forward strand.
ATCTCAGGAAGTTAGAATAGTGGAACTTTATAGGTATGTCGAGAAGCCTCAAAGATAGAGGTCAATTTATAACACTGTAACCAAATAGCTAGGCTATTAGCTAGCTACTGTGGTGCCAGATGACTGCATAAAATGGGTTCTGTCTGCACCCATGACATAGGAAATGAGTACCCTGGTGTATACCTACCCAACACAGATTAACAGAATGAAAGATCAAATAACATCTCTCTGCAACAGGATCATAAGCACTTGGATTCATTCCAAAGTGTCTGAATAGAGGTTCTAAAGTATACGTAGCTAACTAGAACCTGACTATCAGTTGTTAATCTGTAACTTTAGTGCTTCTGGGTGTCATAGTCTGAAGGATAGAGGTTTTAGATTATATTTGTAAGCTGTGAGAATAGTTGTCAAATTTTTTGCTGCTTCTGGATTCTGACTGTGTGTGTATAGTGAATGATGAAGGTGCAGATAGTGATACTCTTTACCTTTGCAAAACTGCTGCAAACAGATAAATTAGTTTGCTATAATAAACTGACATGTGGTTATAAAAATTAATGTCATACATGTGATAGCTAGCTACCTACATTCAAAACATTGGCTCATTTACTGAAACATGGCATGTAGCTAGCTAATTATAGTGCATTTGTCTGAACTCATAAATCTTGCAGTAGCTACAGAACTATGTACATAGCTAATAGCTTACTAGATTATTAAGTAGTGGTTTATTAAAGGTTCTATGCCGTGGGGGAAGCTTCTCCCTAAATTCTGCCATTAACATTTACAAGTTTGCTATTACTGTCAAACAGCTAGTATTAATACAGACACTACTTCTTTGTGTAGACAGCTGTATGTTTGCTCATAATAGACTACTAGGATTATATCAGAATTCATCTCATATTCTTGAATTAAAAAAACTATTCTCTCAGATGGTGTGCATCTGTCATCATGGTTACATCTGATCTTGGTCACACCCCCAAACTTCTCTCCCAGAAATATATTCCTAGATAGAACCCAGTATCTGTGCTGCCAAAGTCTTGGCCAAACTGCTTGGATTTTAGATCCTTCAATTGGATTTGATCAATACTAATTTGGATTTTCACCCTATAGCCCTAGCACAAAAATAGTCTTGGAATTTCAACACTAATTTTAAGTTAATGTACGTACCTTAAAGACTGATTTTATAAAGGTGTAATGTTCATAAGTCATTCATTCTATTCTATACATTTTTTGATAAAAATATTGTGCTTGGATTCCTTTGGATTTTTGGTGCAGAAATATTTGGATATTAACTTTATTGACCACTTAGGATATTGCAAAAATTTGGCAGCACTGCAGTAGCTATGTACATAATGCTATTATCTACATGCTTCAAATCTTAACAATAGAATCTACTCCATTAGATCAACAAAAAAATGACACTACAATAGGACACACTCTGGCTATAGGATATATTTTGCTGTAGGAAATATTATTCTGACACTCTGAGTATATTGACATGCATAACTAGCAGTGACACCTGCAGCCTGGAAGTAATTAGCCATAGGCAGGTCAAACAACAGATGTGTAGCTGCCAGGTATCTAGTGGCAGAATTATAAATTGCCAGGAAGATATCTTTGATCTTTGTCCCTTTGATCTTTTCTGAACAATAATAACATAGCATTAAGTCCTGTTGGATGATGTACAGATAAATATTGTTTAGTCCACTACAGTGGGATATATATGCTGCTTCAGAAATGTCGATATACAGCTGGTTGATGAAGAGAAGAAAAGTATCTGTCTGCTCTGATTGTAACTAGAAACCTGAAATGTCCCATATGAAGCAAATACAGAGTTGTCATAAGCTGAACCAGTTACAAGAAAATTGCATTCTGTTGGTTAAACTATCAGGATAGTCACAGACTTGGCTATCCACTAGACAGTAGCTAATATTATTATCAGTTGATAATATGTAGCTAATAGCAAGTTAATTTATATACCTGCTTTGCAGCAGTGTTGCAACAATGAACGGTATTACTATCTCCACCTTCATCATCCATTGACTATTCTATAGAAATCTCTTATGGCATTAGTAGTGTAGTATGCTACACCTACTTCATCACAACCTGTCTCCACAGTAATGTCAATACTTATAACAGACCTGGAAATGGAATGATTATGGATTCATGTTACTGAAAGCAGATACTAATGGTTTCACACAAAGATAACTTCTGACAAACATGTAAGCCTGCTGCATATTAAACCAGCAGAAGAGGAGTCTCTTTTAAGGTTCAAACATCTGAGATGAAAGTATAGTATGGCTTTAGACTATGACTTTTTAGCCCTGAGCTATACGTATATGTAGGTTCTGAAGCAATAGAATGTCAAGATTAAAGTCCACCATAAGATTTCTAATTACACTAGAAAGCCATCTAAAACCACTTGTTTGAACACTTAGAACTGCAAGTAGGGCTAACAATTATCATTCATGGCAGATCACATGATCCAGTGTAGCTACAGTATGGGCCTCCATGAGGAGGTTGGTTCTACCTCCAATTCCAGAGAGGGAGAGATAAAGGGTGGGTAGCTATATAGGGTGGATGGAGGTTCTCACTAGCAATATAGCTAATAATTATTATTCACAAGCAAGATATTAGCTATAGGAATCATGTTGTTCTAAAACACTAAACAGTTTTTCAGTCTATATTCTAGCTATAAACAAAATTCAGTAAAATCAACAACTTTTAAGATGTCTAAAACAGCTTGGTAAGGAGTAGAGCACAGAGGATGGTAGCCATCATAGCCTGTATCTTTGAACCAGCACCTGTAGGAGGAACATTACATGAAAGATGTTTAAGGGTTATAAATCACAGTATATACGTACATGACCTGAGAAGGTTAATCAGTTATAGCTAATCATAAAAATGGCTGGAGGTATAGTACATTACTCTTACATTGAATAGGAATGTCAGTCTGTCCAAATATTGTATCTGGAGTATCACCAGGGAGGGTGAATGTAACCTGTTTTGAATAATGTAAAATAAATTAACAGATGAGATAGATGTACATAATATGTATGTAATTGCCCTTCTCTGTATATTATTATATTTTGATGGATGGCATCCCTAGACTCTCAAACAACTGTCATTAGATAGCAACCACCCCAGTCACTAAGGTGGGCATGGTTTCTGATGGGGGTCTTCAATATTTCAAAAACCCTTCTCTCTGTCTCCTCTCACCCCCAATATTTCCCCTCTTTCCTATCCCACTAAATTTAATATTAAGTCAGTTCTTTGGTGTGTCTTGTTGCTGAGATACTCTAATACAGAATGTTTTTCTGCCATTTCTAGACAACACAATGTTTAATTTAGAGAACTACAAACCAATGTTTAAGCCACTCTGTTTAGAAGAAACTTTATCCAAAAAGGCACAGATTACTACAGAATCTCACTCTTAGCAGGAAGTTATCAGGTTTGGAGTCAATGTGAATAGAGCTAGTTGGGTGCAAGCAGAGGGGAGAGGGGCTGGTGGGGCACATTAGGGAGTTGTTACAGGAAACAAATATATTATAGCTAGCTAGCTACATTCTGGTACTTCTATTTAACCAAAACAGCTTATTCCCCACAATGCAAAGCAGTAGTAGATGGTAGTTAGTAGGTGAGATATGGTAGACAAGAATAAACTCTGCTTTGGTAAGTATGTACCATAGATCCATTTTTACATAATTAATCTTGCATTATAAAGTAATTCATGTTTTTTTTATTTTCACTGGCAGGGAGGGATTTCAATTAGGTAATACTTTTTAAATTTGTATGTATAATCATTGAAGTTTTTTATTTTTGCTTCCCTTTACCTACCGCAAAAATAGCGAAATTAAAGTGACAGTGAAATTAACCGGTATGTATCACTAGCAAATATTATCCCAATGATAATAATAGTTGACACTGCTTTGTGTCAGCTCAGAATATTAATCAGGTAGCTCAGAGTGATCTAGGACCTTCCATATTATTGCATGAAGAACTGTTAGCCAATAATAATTATTATTATTCTACCCAGTCTGTCTTTCATTGGTAATGTTTACCCTTATTAGCTGACCACACAGGAAGCCCACAAATATAGCACAATCCTCAGAGAGTAAGAAGGCTGTAAAAGCAAACTGAATTTTTGCATGAAGTGACGTAAATCATTTTCCCAGAATAATCCAATTCCTGGAACATCCAAAATAGCTATTGAGTTAACACAAGTTATCAATTGTGATCCACCTCACTTAGAGTTTATAATTTACCAGCCTTATAGGTATCAGTAAAGTTCACATTTAGTACTAATCTCATGACTACCTCACTAGCATCTTTCTCTTGAGGAAGCCTAATGACAGTGACAGATATAGCTAACTGGTATCTGGTGGTCAACATAGAAGAGTGGCCTAGCAGCAGCCTACTTAAACAGTACTCCACTCATCATTGTCATCTTTATCTACACAGTCCATTATTTTTTGCACTTTAGCTAGGATGTAATTAAATCCTCATTTCTGTCCTCTCTAAGATTGTCATTGCTGTGAACTGAGAGCAAAGAACCTTAAATTGATGGTTAACCCACAACCACTTGAAGATAGCCACCTCAGCACATTTGGAGCAGCTGGATCAAGCTCATTTGAAAGTAATTGTCCAGATTAGGCTCCAGGGGCTGACTCTTATAGATTTGAGGACAGATGAGAGAGAACTGTCTACAGGATTATGTTGAGGCATCACCACTAACGCTATACAATTCAAGAAGTACGTAGCTATGTAGCTACATAATATATAGACCATTAATTATCAATATAATTCATAAACAGTGTGAGCCAATCCAGAAAGCACCAAAGAGCTAGGAATATATGCTAAACCTTAATTGTATCAAGTGTGAATTTTTATTACGTACTTAGGTACTTACCCCATAATTAAGTGTATTGACGTTCCCAGTAGGTGAAAAATTAACATTCAAATTGATCAGAAACCTCAGCGTAACTCCCCCCATGGTTGCCTCTAAACTTAGAACTTGGCTATCAGTGGCAGTCTCGTCAAAGTTTACAAACTCAGATGTACTCTGAGTCCTGACATTACAAGTTGAGTTAGGCGAGGAAGGGAAGGTTATTATTATAGTTGCAGGATTTGTTGGGTCTGTTGTTGCACAATTAACCTGGTTGCAGTCAGCATTTCTAGTGCAGTCCCCAGTTACATCCACATCTCGAGTAGCTATCAGCCTGTCAAGCCCAGCACAGGTAGCAGTAGATTGCTGAGTGAGAGCTATGGAATAGAAGATTAAAATAGACTTAATTGTTACTATGGTAACAGAAATTCCTGTCAGATATTAATTAAGGGTCTCCCAATTATGCCAATGTACTTGACTTTCTTTTATTAAGGTAGCACAGCATCATTCAATAACAATTCTAGTTATTATTTTAGCAATCAAAGGACATTGGAACACTCTGTAGCATTATCATAGTTATGGTACACAATATTTACAAACTACGTACTCCTCATTGGTACCCCTACACAATAACCTCTTAATAATAATATATGCACCTTATGATTGTACATATAGCTACCATTTAATACACACCTCTTACAATGACTACTTCATACTCCTTACAATATTCAGTTACTCTTTAGCTATAATAATATGACTCCCCAACACTTTCCTATGCTACAACTATTGGTTTTAGCATAATCACTAGCTAGTAGGTTGGAGTTTAAGGTTCTGGCTAGGAATTAACTTCAGGTAGGGGTGTCTACACCTGCATTGGTAAATATTGTGACTAAGAACTGCAGAGTAAGAGGTAATGTCCACAGTACAGAAGTTTTTATGGAGATGAGTGAATTAGTGAATATAGGCACTTCTCTTCTGCTCTTATAAGTATAAATGTCGCTCTAAGAAGTGGGAGAAAAGCTGGAGGAGCTTTTCACCCACTAGAGAGTATAGCTCAATAACTCCTCCCCACAATTTCTTACACCCACTACTATCCATTCAGATAGAGGGAGGAGGATTTCACAAGATTAACTAGTACTCCACAGGGCCATTACTTAGTCTCATTCCCAGGCCATCTACTTACCTCTCTCCTAAACTAGTGCGGGAGGGGGAAAATGTGAAGTTAAGTGAGCAGATGGCCTGGTAAAACTTATCATGATTCATATGAGGGTAGGAAGGAAGTAGAAAGGACTTAATTGCCTAGTTCTAGCCCTGTCCAGTAATCACGGATCTTGGTTGAGATTGATTTATGATCGTGTGTCCTTGCATGCTTGGTGGCTGTTGGATATGTACGTACAATTAGCTACTTTTCAACACCTAATGGCAAGGAATTTTTCTTGAAGGGGTGGCAGGAGGCGTTGATGATGATTCTACGCTACTTCCATCTGAAGACCCATTACTGTTTCAAAAAGTTAAATTTTCAGCTATTAGCTATTATGTACATGTTGTGGTACACTGAGACATTCAACTAACTGAACATGCTCACTATAGACTAGTAATATCATTATTAGTTATGGCATTAATTTTGTGCACTTAAATACTTGGCTATGTTTTATGTTACTCAGTGTGTGTAAAAGTAGTAAAAAAAACTTTCATTAAAAAGTTAGTGTGCAGGACAGCTAGTAAGCTGCCATTTATTTTGACAACCCTATATATATACACCACTTGGCTCTCGGAAGAAGTTGTCACACATGTGATATTGAGTTTAGATGAAAATGAGTACCTTAAAAAGAACCAGAATTGCTAAAATTTATTGTACCCACAAATAATACTTAGTTTCTAGTTACTATATTATAGCGTATAGCTAATATTGCTAGCTAATTTACCTGTACGCAGCAGTACTGCAGCAGTGAACAGTATTATCTGCAACTTCATTATTACCAGAGTCACAGGTATGCGAAAATCAAAGGTACGCGAGAGTCAGAGAGTCACAGGTATGCAAGAATCAAAGGTACACGAGAGTCAGAGAGTCACAGATATGCGAGAGTCAGAGATACCACAGTCGGAAGAGATACGATTAATCAACTGCGCATGAGTAATAAGAATTACCTACTGTGATGGCTTCGTTTGGCACTAACCCATTAATTTTGACATCAGCATAATTTGTGGTATCTGTCATCAACTGGCGAAGTTGTAGCTATTATTACTAGCTACAGCAGTTTGTAGCCTCATGGTACGTAAATTGCTATCTGCAGAACTTGATTGCATAGGACACATATCATTGAGGGGGCCAGTCCTATAGAGCACACATCAATGTGGAGTCCAGTCCTATAGGGCACACATCAATGTGGAGGCCAGTCCTATAGGGCACACATCAATGTGCCCTTATTGGGGAATCATAACATACAACACAGGAAGGGTGTGACATAATAACTAAAACCACAACGCGTCTGGCTGGCGGACGAATAGCCGTAGTAGATTTTTAGCGGCTCTAGCTACTATGAAGGCTTCATTTGGGACTAACCCATTAATGCTTAATATTATCATCAACTGGCGAAGTTATTCTAGCAGCTAGCTACAGCAGTTTGTAGCTTCATGTTAAATTGTTATCTGTTGTTAAGTACAGAACTTGATGCCCATTATTGTGTAGGTCATAGAACCTCAGTCCTTATTGGAGTGCTTATTTTGTAAGATGCTGCTAACTACTGCATATTAGCTATTACTGACACTGTGTACATAGTTAATGTGGCTGTGTACTGTAGCTATGTGACTCCCTACTTGCTATTAGACCAGTGTTAATTATTCTGGTCAGGATTTCCTTTCATAACATAGCGGGCGGGCAGTGATTATTATTCAATAATATTATGTCATTAATCAATTTGATGAACAGATACTCTGCCATGGCAGTAGAATATTCTTTGATGAGCTAGAATATTCTGTGTAGTATAGCAAAGTCATGAGATCTAGAAAACTATCTAGGTTCTGAAGTAGTTAAACACAAAACTATCAGCAGCAACTGCATGCAGCCGCTTGTAGAGTCAAAGTAGTCTTTGCACAAGTGACTGGTGACACTGATATACAGTACCAGTTCTAAAGGAATTTAATCAAATTTGATTTCCGTCTGCTAGACATCCGCCTCTGTAGTAAAAACTAACGAGCATGATAAACCACAGTATGATTACAACACAGGCAGGAAATAACATAAGGAATTGAAACCACAACACAATATGCCTAGCTACCATAGGACATATTAGTTGCAAACATGACTCCTTTTTATACTAATATATAGATGGTCCAGAAAATTCTGGAAGCCAGTAATATTGTGCTCTCTTCCACATACTGTGTAGTGTATCCATAACACCCTATAGTGAGTGGAGTGCCATAAGGTGAGTATCCTACAGTGAGTGGTTGTGGAATATGATTCCTCTTGGGATAGCCAAGATGACCATACAGTGTGTGAATCAACCTACCTAGAGGACATTAATCTCCAATTCTACACACTTATTTTCTGACATAGAACTATCTTAGATTTTAGCTACCTTCAGATTGGGAATTAGCTAAAAATAGCAAAATTCGAGTGCCCACTAGATAGATATCATTTGAAAGATCTTGTTCTAAGAAATAATTTGTGAAACTTGAATCACATTAATAGCTAGCTTGTTTGGTTCAAAACTTATGATATTACGCATATCTGGGTTGTTAGCATAATTTTCTTTTGTACCACTCCCTGCAGTTCTTGTAGGCTGGGTATCTGGTGCTTCAAATAGAATTCATTTGGTACACAGTAAGTTTATCTTTCAGATAGCTATTTAAATGATTACTGAAAATCTTACAGTGATCTAGCCATTGTTGACATTTTTAAGGTGCACTGTTGCCATGGCACTCAATAGTAGATGCTTCCTACACCTAGCTATGTCACTTTGCATCACAGACTGAAAGCTTTGTGTTCTTTACCAAAAGAATGCTAAAACAGTTTTGGCAAAATCTTCCAAATATTAGTAGTGGCTACACCTCATTCATTTTCTGCATACTAGATATTAAAATGTTAGACGATGGAGATGGCTAATCCCCCTCTCTCCCAAACTCTATATCAACCGGAAATACACTTACTATATACCAATGAGATGATCTATGCAACTGATGGAAGTATTATTATTATTTTGACTACCATAGCTTTTATGCTGTCTATACAAACCTTTCCCTTAACTTATGAAGACCAAACCTGCTTTTTGTTGCATGTTGTAGTATATTTCATATTAATCATCATTACATCATAATTATCTGAGCATGCTCATTATGATTCAACACACAATACGTGTCATTCTGATTTTTGAATGTAAACAGTTCTAGTTCTGTAAAAGAGTATTTATTAAGATATTGACTTTGGCTTACCTGGGCAAGTGGGTAGACATCTCACATGTAGCTGTTGCATGTAGCAGTTGCTGTCAAGAAATATTGTGTATGCATATAATAGATACTGATGTTGAGGTGATTGTAATAGCAATGTTGAACCAACTGATGAGTTGTTGGTATTTGGCATGGGATCACACATCTATGAAATTGTCAGTGGAATGGATCCCAGGAATTATGTTTTTCATGCATTCATAGGATATGATACAGCTTGGAAAATCTGTCTCATCTTTTGTTGGAAGAGGAAAGAGCTTGGAAAATCTGGCAAATATTTCCTGACCAAAGCATTTGAACACCTCCTTTTGATGGAAGATATCTTTAATGTCTGTGGTGGAATGATTTGTAGTGTTACTGCATGACCAAATTCAAGTGATCAACTGAGCGTCAATGATGCTAATAGGAAGCAGAAATCATGTAGCTTAGAGAACTTACAGGCTATACTTATATATCTAACTGAGTTAGCTATCAAGTCTAATGCTGGAACAAAACCCTGCATCTGGATCCTAGGGTCTTCCAAGCCTAATAGACTAGGGATGGTAACTTTTATGGACTACCCTACCAGAAGCTTCTGAGTCTTGTCATTCTCTTTAGTTGTAGGAATGGGAAACGTAAATGTCTGAAGGCTTCACTACTCTTTCTTTGTGCTTGTTCAGGCAACAAGTTAGCTAAATATAACCCACAATGTCTTGTCATGTTAGTTATCTGCTCAATAAAACTTTCGAACAAATTGAGAAATAGCTACCATACTACGTATTTGTTGCATGGAAATCTTTAATTTGATACTCACATTAAGTATATTATTTGGCCTTAAAAGTCGTGTATTGGTAGCACGCTTGCAGCTGTGTTGTTGATAGCGACACACACAAAGATTAATGAACTTGAATAACTTCAACACAGCACAATACTGAACTAAACTGTACTGAGAACTGAATGAATTACACATGCACATGAGTATAATGATTGAGAGTAATAATGTAATTTTTGAGTTTACCACTCTATTAATTTACACCTAGAGGTCACTAAAGGTCAAATCTAAGGTGGTTCTATGCAACTACATTAGGTTTAACACCTTTATCATTAAGTGCACAAAACCATTGATATTTTTAAGCTATATAAACAGCTATACTAATTGACCGTGGAATACACATTATGATGCTTTAGAAATGCTGATATAGCTAGCTACAGCTGGTTGGTGAAGAGAAGAAAAATATCTGCCTGCTGTGATTGTAACAGGAAGGCTAGCTAAGCTAAACCAGTGTATACATGTAGTACAAGAACATGCTTAAACTATCACAACTACAATTTGTATCGTGCAGTGACAACCAAATTGCTTCAGTCTATCTTTTGAAGTGACAATAGTAACCTCCTTTCCTATCCACTGCCTTACTATCCGAACCTTCATCATTCTATAGACAGAATAAATTTCTTAAGTTTAGGTATTAGTAGTGTGGTATGCTACACCTACTTCATCACAACCTGTCTCCACAGTAATATTTATAATACTTACAGCGAAATGATCACGGATTCATGTTACTGAAAGCACTGTTAAAACTAAGGTGTAGGTGTTCCATGTGGGGTGTAAATATCCTAATAAATTGGGGTGTAGGTTCATGGTAATGGGTGTAAAATACTATAGGGCTGTATGAGATAACCATCTGGGGTGTATTAAACAACCATCATGGGTGTAAAATATTCATGACAGCAAAGAATGCTTTAAAATTACTACAGTGACAGTTGCTTCATGTGCAAAGGGGAATGAGAAGTTAGTCATTGATACAAACCGAATTCTTGTTTTGGGCACTACACTGTATCCATGAAAATGTATTATATTGACTCTTGTGCAAGCCAAAAGGTAACCAATGAGTCATTAATAGCACCTTTTCAATAAGAAAGAAGTTTTAAGGTCATATTGCTGACATAACCATGCACAATAATTAATATTAATTTTTATTATTAACATATATTATTAATAATAATTATATTATTATTAATTATTTTTAAATTATTAATGTTTAAGTGTGTACATGTGCGCATGCGTGACTGGTTAAGCAGCTGCAGGTGTCAGTGTGAACTCTTCATCTTGTTCTCCTTCAAGTTCTGCTTGCTGTAAGTCCTAATTTTAACTATTTGCTGCCTTTATACTTTATTGTCCCCTTGTCTTAAAGGGCCAATTACAAATTAACTGGTGTAAAATTACCTGAGGCTATAGAGGGTGTGCATTGTTTAGGTTTGTAATATTGTTTACTTGACTTTACCAAGATGATATTATGGCAGGATAAAATGTATTAGGCAAGGCTGTCCTCCAGAAACTGCTGCCATTTCTATAGAGAAGTAAACAATGCTATACCTGAAGCTATGATTTTGTTTCTGTAGAACTTGGTTTCTCTGGTATCATGTCAGCCAAATGAAGATTCTACTTCAGTATGTTGTGCCACATGTACTTCTAATTTGAGTGGAGACTAGGTTTCTGGATTAATGATTTTCACGATTTTTTTCTGAAAGGATGATGGATTGCATTGCTACAGGTATAGCTATTCTTACTCATGCATGCAGGATAGAGATAAATGTAGGCAACTCTTGTTTGGCTATCCTAACTAATTGGTAGATGATGACTAACCTAAGGCCACTCCAAACTAATGTCCTGTTTCCTGTCCACTGCCCGGATCCTATACTATTCTTGCTATATACTTGTGTTTCTGTTGAAAATTTAGTCTTCAAAAAAAAACAAAAATAAATAAAAACAAGTGTTAACAGCTAGGATCAATTACATAGCTAACAAGTATACAAAAAAAAAAAAAATTAGCAACATACCAAGTAGGGATAGGGGGTCCCACTTGAAAATTGAACCTGTACATTCATAGTGTTCATAGTGGAATCCACCACCCTCCCGAATGACCAATATGTGATACACAGGACGAGAAACAAAAAATTAAAATGTGTGTGTGTGTGGGGGGGGGGGGGGGGGGTAAGGTGAATCCTCTATCCCCAATTTCATTCTCCCATGCTGCATGTGCAGGGCAAGATCCAGGGGGAAAAGGATAGATAGAAGGCTAGCTACTTCCTTTTACAACAGAATTTGGATAGTGAAATCATGAAGTTAGTAATTATGATAGGTGAAGTGGGTGGAGTTGGCAAGCAGTCACCCCACCCCCACCCCCTTTTCATAATCTTGGATCAGCCACTGGTCTGGTCTGGCAATGTGCATGAATATCATTTATCCTGTCTACTTTCAGTTTTAACGCTATGAGATATGAAATTTCTGAGGCACCCACTAAGGAGGCTTTCACAACAGGATGGGCCATTGCTATCGGCACTGATTTCTATTAAAGAGAACCTTACCTTCTTGAAGAAGATAATGTAGCCAAAAGAAGAGAAACAGTATAAACAGACATGCAAAAATTCTGTATACATTATGTCTCTTTTATCTCTTTATGTCATCTCTTTATAATTATCACTTATTTCTCTTATCTCATTATACTGAGTGTGTATTATATTAATATTTTTAGCGGTGTGTCTGCCCTCCCAGCCCCCTCCCCCCCACCCCCACCCCCTAAAAGCATTAATCCCAAAGGTGACAGTGTACACCTCAAAATGTATTGAGTACACCCATAGTTTACACCTCAGGGTGGTAGTATTTGCCTGGCTTGTGGTACACCTTAAAAGGTGTAAGCTGTACACCAGTTTTAACAGTGTACTATATTACACTGATGGTTTCACACAAACTTCTGACAAACATGTATAATCTCTTCTAGGGTTCTAAGTTACATCTGAGGTGGAAGTATATTAACTATATTCATCATCAGTAGCTATGTCTCTACACTGTGACTTTTTTTTTAGCCCTGAGCTAGTAGTTTTCTGTAGTTCTGAAGCAATAGAATCTGCCAAGAAGTCGAAGATTAAGGTCCACTTTAATTACACTACAAGGCCATCTAAAACCACTTGTTTGAACATCAACTAGGATTACCTCTCAAGAAAGTAATGTCGATATCAATCATGGCAGAAAACCTATTGCAGTGCACAGTACTATACTAGGGTTTAAAGTTCAATCTACAACCTAGATAAAGAGTGGATGGAGATTCTCACTAACAATCTAGTTAAAAAGATATTATTCACAAGCAACAATCTATGAATCAATTCCAAATATTATTCTAAAACACTGAACAGTTTTTCAGTCTATATTCTAGCTATAAACAAAATTCAGCAAAAATTAACAGCTTTTAGATGTCTAAAACAACTTGGTAAGGAGTAGAGCACAGAGGATGGTGGCCACCATAGCCTGTATCCTTGAACCAGCACCTGTAGGAGGATTATGTTTAAGGGTTAGTATAATAAATACATGACCTGGTAAGGTTAATCAGTTATAGCTAACATAAAATGGCTGGAGGTATAGTATATTACTCTTACATTGAATAGGAATGTCAGTCTGTCCAAACACTGTATCTGGAGTATCACCAGGGAAGGTTATTGCAGCCTGTTGTAAAATGATAAAGGTTTACTTAACAACTGTTTATTGGATAGATGTACATAATAATTATAATTTGCCCTTCTCTGTATCTTTAGATGGATGGTATCCCTAGACTCTCAAACAACTGTCATTAGACAGCAACTCCAGTCATTAAGGTGGGCATGGTTTCTGATGGGGGTCTTCAACATTTCAAAAACCCTTCACTCTGTCTCCTCCCACACCCAATATTTTCTCTCCTTCCTACTCCACTAAATTATTAGCTAAACTAAAGTTAGTTTTTTGGTGTGTCTTGCTGCTGAGATACTCTATACCGAATGTTTTTGTGCCATTTCTAGGGATTACACAACAACACAATGTTTGTATAACAAAACTTAGACTAGAGACATTGAACTACAAACCAAATACTGTTGCATCAAAATGTATAAGAAACTACAGAACCTCATTCTTAGCAGGAAGTTATTAGGTTTGAAGTCAATGTGAATAGAACTAGTTAGATGCAAGCAGAGGGGGATGGGAGGTGGGACACATTAGGGAGTTGTTACAGGAAACAAATATATAGCTACATTCTGGTACTTCTGTTTAACCATAACAGCTTATTTCCCACTATATTCCAAAGATAATAGTTGATAATGCTTTGTGTTAGCTCAGAATAATTATTATTAATCTGGCAGCTCAAAGCAATATAGGACCTTCCATATTGCATGAAGAACTGTTAAACTTATTTTCCCAGCCTGTTAATGTATACCCTTATTATGACTCAGGCTGATCACACAAGGAAGCCCACAAATATAGCGCAGTCCTCAGAGACTAAAACTTGTAAGAAGGCTGTAAAAGCAAACTGTATATAGATCATTTTCTCAGAATAATTCCAACATGTTATTTCCAAAAATTCTATATTTTAGTTAACACAAATTGTGATCCATCTCAATTAGATTACCAGCCCTAATAGCTAAGTATACTTTTATCCAATAAAGTTCACATTTAGTACCAATCTCTTCACTTTTCTCTTGAGGAAGCCTAATGACAGTGATACATACATATGAACTGGTATCCTGTGGTAAACATATAAGAGTGGCCTAGCAGCCTACTTATAATTCATTTTTTTGCACTCTGGATTGTTACTCTTATTTTTGTCCTCCCACTCTCTAAGATTGTCATTGCTGTGAACTGAGTGATAAGAACCTTAAATTGATGTTTAACCCACAGCTATTTGAAGACAGCCACATCAACACATTTGGAGCATCTGGATCAAGCTCATTTGTTTTAATAATTGTCCAGATTAGGCTCCAAGGCTGACTACTTTTCAATTTCAGAGAGAAATGTCTACGGACTGAGGCATCACTAACAAGAAGTAGCCACGTTAATTATGAGAATACACAGACTGTTAATTATGAGAATATACCTGTAAACACTGTGAGCCAGACCAGAAGTTCTGGCATCACCAAGGTTGCAATTGGGAAGTAGCTACTTTAATTATGAGAATACAATAGACCATAATTATAAATATACAAATACATCTCTAAACAGTGGGAGCTATAGTCTTGAGGTAGTCTTGAGGTAGTCATGAGCTAGCCCTGAGAACACCAGGAAGAGTTAGAAGATATGCTTACCCCACCCTACCCAATTAGCAAGTGTGAATTTTTATTACTTTGGTACTTACCCCGTAAGTAACTGAACTGACGTTCCCAGGAGGTGAAAAATTAACATTAAAATTGATCTGCACCTCCAACGTAACTCCTCCACCGGTAGCCCTCACACTTACATCCCGGCTTTCACGGACAGTCTCATCGAAGTTTAGAATCTCAGAGGATGTCCTAGTCCTGACATTACAAGCTGAGTTAGGTGACGAAGGGAAGGTTATTGTTATAGTGGCCGAATCTACTGGTACACAAATAACCTCATTGCAGTCATCATTTCTAGTGCAGTTCCCAGTTTCACCCACAATTCGATTAGCTATCAGCCTGTCCAGCCCAGCACAGGTAGCACTAGACTGTCGAGTAAGAGCTACAGAGAACAAGATTAAAATAGTTCCCCCAGGACTTAATTGTTACTATGGTAACAGGAATTCCTGTCAGATATTAAGGCCACCTTCGGGTCTCCCAATTATGGGAAATGCATTTATTTGTACCATCCTGAGTAAACATTAACTATCATTAAGATAACACAGCATCACCCATTTACATAGCTAGCTATTATATATACAGTATCGGCCAAAAGTTTGGAACGACTAATTAATTGACAGTAATGCTTGCATAAAGGGAGAATCAATTCACTTATGGTTATGAATTTCCTGCAGTAATGTTCTGTTTTAAGGGTAATTGCCATTAATAGTTCAGTAGTTCTAAAATGGAGTGTCTTTATCAAAAAACATACCAATTGCTAAGGAAACCACCATTATAAGGTGTAGTTACTAGGGAAATTCTAGCTATGTGCACTATTTGGGTAAGGGAAATAAGCATGCTCAGTTGTGTATCATTGCAACACTCTGTAGCATAATAGCTAGCTAGCTAGTTAATTATGTTTAAGTACAAAACAGGTACCCTTTTAATCTCTTGCCTGCTAGCTATAATTATAGTGGTTAGGGAGTTGTAAGGAAATTTTTTTGTGGAGAAGTGTGAATTGGTGAATAGGCACTTCTCTTCTTATCTTACAAGTGTGAATGACATTGTAAGAATTTGAAGAGAAACTTCTCACCTGCTAGAGAGTGTAGCTCCAAAAACTCATCCCCACAATTTCTTACACCTATCTATCACCACTATCTATTCAGATAGAGGAAACTATTTTTAACTTCATGTAGGCTGCAGCGATAGGTATCTAGTTTGCTGACATGCATGTAGGCTGCAGTGAAAGGTTATTACTCTTATGAATCAAATCATCAGTGCATAGGAATAGATATTAGATGTAGAGTTTGCAAAAATAATTATGAGTAAGGGTCCTGTGGAGCCACTATAATCTTGTGTGCATGCCAGTAAACTAGATAACTTATCACTGCAGCCTAGTCCAATTTACTAAGTTCGTAGCCAATAACTGTCATTTACTAGACAACCTAGATGACAGATACTGCTACCAGTAACTAATAGCTACTATATGTAGTGAAGGTCAGGAGATAGCTAGCTACATAGCTGGCAAACAATTAAAGTTAGCTACTGGAGATAAATGGTACAGCTAATACCAAGCTAGTTTACCTGTACGCAGCAGTACCGCCACAGTGAACAGTATTATCTGCAACTTCATTATTGATGAAAGAATAACGCGAGTCAAAGAGATACAGGAGAGAACTGGGAGCCGAAGAGATGTCGAAATCTTATAATTCGCCTCTCGTTTATGTAGACGCTAATGCGCATGCGCTAGCGGTTTGCCTCGTTCTCCTCTCCTAAATAATGCGGGGGAGGGGAAATGCGTAGGGAGCGGTTTTTCCCCGTATATCAGCCTAATTTGTGGTATCGGTCATCAGCTGGTGATTCAGTGAAGTTGTAGCGAGCGGTTTGTAGCCCACGTGGTATCTGTTGTTAAGTTCAGAACTTGATTGTATGGACACACATTGTGGAGGCCATACCTCCCTAACCCTTATTGGGAAGCATAAAATATTTGTAAGGTGACTGCCAACTACTGCATATTATATAATATAATAATTCTTAGTACTGTTATACTGGGCTTGACTCCCTGCTACTCTCAACTTTCAGCATTTTTGATCGCAAACTTTGCTCTGTCTCGATTTTCTTCTCCATTTTTTACCTGACCTCGGGCCTCGTGAGAGTTGTCCCCGTGATGACTTATTCAAGAAGTTGAGCTCTTCCAAAATAAAGCGCTATACGATATTTTCTGGCTCTACAAACAGTAGGACATAGCTATTATTGTTGCAGACATGACTTCTTCCTATACTTTGGGTTCAGAGAAGCCAATAATATTGTGTGCTCTCTTCCACACACTGTGTACTGTATCCTACATAACACCTCATGGTGAGTGGAGTGGTGCACTGTGCCATAAGGTGAGTAGTACAGTGGATAGATTTCTATTGGGATGGCTAACAGGCCTGTAGCCAGAAATTTGAAAAGGGGGGTTCATAGGGTACCTCCCAACTAATTTTCACTTAACCACACCCATTCTCATTGTTTTAAAAAAAATTTAAAGGTACACTTCACTCTTCTTCTGAAAACAGTTTACATAGAAGGTCCACATTATAGTTAGTGTGTATTAGGGCTATAATAAAATCTTTGTTCTGTTCATGTACACCTTAAAAATATGAATTTACAGGATGAAAAATTGAAGCAATCTATACTAGTATTATTATCAGGGTTTCTTTCAGGTTTTTACCAAAGAGGGGGCAAAAGACATATATAAAGTAGGGGGGTCAGTTGGAGCATCCTCCCTGGGTTTTAGTTTTCATTAACATTTTGTGCTTTTTTTTTTTGGAGGAGGGGGAACTGTAATCATGCACTCTCATGTAACTATAGGTGTACCAAATGAGTATATTTTAAAAGCTTGAATTGAGTAAATTATGCATGTGTTCTCAGCTTCTCCAAGGGGGGACAATATAAACACAAGGGGTGGGGGGCAAATGCTCCCCCTGCCCCCCTGAAAGAAACCCTGATTATTATTATCAAATTATTGTCTTAGCTAGTATAGTATCTAGCTACCTTATCAAGAGCAACTTTCTTTTTAATTTGTCTCTTCATTTTTACTAGCTAGCTATAGATAGCTAACTAAACTGCTGCTCAGGAACATTATCTGAGTATTTTTTAAAGCAAGGTTTGTTAAAGTAATTCTAACATAATACGTGGAGGTTCATGTGAACCCCCTGGCTATGAATGATCATACTGGTGAATCAGATTAGTGTTTAGGGGCATAAGCCTTAAATGAGAAGTCTGCCTATAAAAAGGGGCGAAAAGGGGCGTGCCTGGCAAAGATGGTGCTCACAAAAATAAATTTAAAAAAAGGCAGTCAACTGGAGCTCAGCCAGAGCTATGCAAAACACTTGAGGAGATATTGACAACACTATTTCCTGTCTGAGTCACGTGCTAAACAGCTGTTTCATGTTCTTGTTTTAGCTACGTGTAACACCCCCCATTTTTATTCCAAGTATCTTGTACCTTGATTTTCTTGTCCTGGCTAGCTGTTGCTAGTGTAAGGTGTGCAATCTGGGGGTCAAATCTGGTGCTAAAAGGGCACCTTTTGTGCATGTTTATGAGCAACTAGGATCAAGAGAGGGCTAGTGCTGGTGGTGTATGATTAGATTTGAAAAAGGCTTCCATGCTGTGCCTGGCACACCCCCTTTTATAGGCGAATGATCAAGAGGGAATAACACTTCTTATTTGCAGACTTCTAGTAAAGATAGAAGTCAATTTAGGATAATAATTATAACTAAATAAGGTTATTAGCCACTAAGGTGCCAGATGACTGCATATAAGTTTACAAAAATGAGTACCCTGGTGTATACCTACTCAACACAGATAAACATAATGAAAGATCAAATAACATCTCTCTCTGTAACAGGATCATAAACACTTGCATTCATTCCAATGTGTCTGAATAGAGGTTCTAAAGTAGCTCATTAGAACCTGACTATCACTAGTTATTCTGTAACTTTAGTGCTTCTGGGTGTAAAGGACGGAGGTTCTAGATTAGATTGGTAAGCTGTGAGAATAGTTGGTGAATACTCTCTTGTTTTGCTGCTTGACTGTTACAGTGAATGATGAAGGTGCAGATAGTAATCCTCTTCACCTTTGCAAAACTGCTGCAAACAGGTAAACTATAATAGCTAGCTACATTCATAGCAACAACTACAATTCCTGAATAACTATAGCTACTGCATCTAATACATAATAATTATGTCTGAACTCGAAAATGAAGCGGTGGTAGCTACAAAACTAGCTAATGGCTATAAACTTTGTTAGGGTTCTATGCAGTGGGGGAAGCTTTTCCTGGAATGCTTACACAATGCCATTAATGTTTTACAAGTTTGTTATTATTGTACAAACTAACCTTGATAGCCACAACTTCTTTGAGTAGATATCTGTGTTTTTCTTGGTAATAGACTACTGGGGATTATTATGTCAGAATTCATCTCATAGCCTCAAGAATTCAAAAAATAAAATCATGAAAGAGATGGTGTGAGTCAGGTTCAGCCTGGTTACATCTGATCTGGGTCACACTACCTAACTTCTCCCAAAATACAATTCCTAGATAGAACCCAGTGTATAGCTACATAATCTGCATGCTTCAATCTTATAATCCCAACAATAATTGGCCATTAAATAGATTAAGTGTATCTTCTGAGAGTGTCCTAAAGATAGACTTAGAGTTAGCTACTATCCACAAAAAATATACATGACACTGTGTACTCAGTGACTCTGCAATAGGACACACTCTTGCTATAGGACATACACTGTATTATTCTTCTGTATGGCATACATTCTGCAGTATATTAACTAATGATATCCATTATAGTGGTGACAACACCTGCAAAATTTTTTTCTACCTGCGGGTTTTATGCCTGGAGCCATATCCAGGTAAAACCACAGATGTGTAGCTGCCAGATATTGGCAGAATTTTCTAGGAAGGCATCTTGTCCTTTTGATCTTTATAGTGCTAGCTACACCTGCATCGTGACAATGCTGGGAGCCATGATAACACTAATAATAATAATAATATCTGGTGCCGGCAAACTAGGGAGCTCTAGTGCCAATGTGAGTGGTATTACATGACATTAACTCAGAGTACATAGCTAGTTATAGGTACAGATCCAAGGGAAGGTCCAGGAGATCGATATCTCTATGCATTCAATCATAGAACAGTACAGACCACTTATCTGCCACTGTATTGCACACATTGTAGCTATACATGTAGTGTGTACAACTTTGTGTATTAAGGTACAGGAGATGCCACATAACAGTGGTATAGAAAGTGAAAAAAATACCTGGAAAGGGGATGCTCCTTTTATGACTAGCTACTGGGGAATCAAAAACAAGATATAGCAGCTTAACACAAGAGAAATGAAGCCATATCAGCAGTGAAGTAAGAAGATGGGGAAGCTTCTTCCCACTATTACTGATGGGGGTGCACTGCCTCCCCAATAAATATTAGAAAGTGAGTGCTCCCAATCTGGAACCATTGCTTCAAAGTTGACACTGTTACATCATTGTAAATCTTTTTTTCATTCTATAATCTAGAAGCTATTTATAAAAACCCACTAACTTCTTGTCAGACACTGATAGTAGCAAAGGTATGGCCATAACATTGCTAAAAGGGATGCAAGGCATTGTGTGATCACTAACCAAGTAGAAGTATATATAGGAAACATAACTCCTTTCCTATACCAACTTCCTATTATTATAGTCTGTGTGCAATAACTATGATTAACAAGGAACACTAGGAGGATGAAAGTTTGAGCAGACATGATTGTTATTGAATATTACAGATGAAGGTGGAATGTCCAGGATCTCAAAGATGCATTGACATGGCACTGAGATTCATTGTAAATACACTTTCACAGGGTTCCTGTAACTGAAGGATCAGTAACTCTGTATACAGCTTATTAGAAATTTGAGAGTTTGCAGCTCTGTACACACCTCATTAGTAATTTGTGTTTGCTAAACCTGGCAGCTGTTATACTCTTTTTCAAAGTTACTTGGCAATTACTGTTAGGCCATAATAATATTGCTTCCTAGTGAGAAAAATGTAGATAGTATAGGAGCCACAGGTTGAGATGTAGCAGTGCGATACTGAAGACCTTAGGACCTACAGGTTGAGATTATATAGATACTGGATGCTCTAGTATTCATTGGCTTAAGACACTGAAGTCCAATATCATAGGAAATAGCCACACCTACATGTTACTGACCCATCTTTTGGCATATTGTTTTATAAGTTATAACATTAAATTGTTAATGGAATATATTGTCAAGTATGTGAAATCCTAAACTTTGAAGGAATTGTCACTACATTAGCTAGCTGCTTAAATAGGAAAGTGTGACATTTTAGTACACATAACAAGGTAATACACAAACACTACACAAATTCAGTGGCTAGACTTAATTTGTAAGGCTCTGAACCTAGATTTGGCTACCAAATTATAGCTCTTACTAATGTGTTCATATAGCTATACTATAGGGTGTCTAATTCTGATTTAATCATCATTTTGTCCTCTACAGTTCTTACTCAGCAGCAGTCTACTGAGACCTGTGATGCACTGGACAGGCTGATAACCAATCGTAATGTGGAGAGCATTGGAAACTGCATTAGAAATACCCTCTGCACTTCTGTTATTTGTGCCATTCCAAACCAAGAGGTGGTACTCAATGTGGTAGTGACCTTCTTACCTTGTGAGGGCCCAATCAGTGTTCGTCATCGTATAGTTATTACTCCCATCGGTGTTGGGCTGGATGCTATTGTCATTGATCAGGTCTCAACTGGAAACCAAGATCTTCCATTTCCATCTTTCTTGCCCTTAGGTGCATCTGTAATGCTTAGTCAGACTAATACTGGAGTCAACTATGGGGTAAGTTCAAATTTTATGTCATGCTTATTACCGAATGCTTGCAAAAATAATGGCTTAGATGTGTGTGGTCAGAACTACACAGTATTATTAATGGACATAGTTATATTTATTGTGTGGAGATAACTCAGGAAGTGAGGGTGAGGTGGAGGAATCACTTACCATCATGAATTAGGTGGTGTTTCAGATTGAGATGAAGTTCAGTCATGTATTAAACTAATTTGTACTGGTTAATAAGTTAACTCAATGTAATGTAGACTCATACTATTATCACAACTTTGACTTTCTGTCCTTGTTGAACTGACAATTTCACTATGTGAGATTTATTATCAATTATCTTCATCGTTCACAGTTAGCTACCAGATATAGCCCTAGCTACCTGGTAGCTATATCTGGTAGCTAAGGGCTAGGGCTTTCTGGCATTTGGGCCCTTACTGAACTGGCAATTTCACTCTATGAATTTCTCTGCATAGTTCAAAGCTTTAAATACAGCAGGAGAGTAGTCTCACATAAAAGAACAACTATACTGTTGACTCATTTGAGGATAGCCTTTCTATTTCTGGCATTTGGGCCCTTACTGAACTGGCAATTTCACTCTATGAATATCTCTGCATAGTTCAAAGCTTTAAATACAGCAGGAGAGTAGTCTCACATAAAAGAACAACTATACTGTTGACTCATTTGAGGATAGCCTTTCTATCTTTATTATGGTAGCTAGTGCTGTAGCTAAAAATAATTAAAACATAATTTTAATAATTATTTTAAATTATAAATTTATTATCCAATAGTTACTGGGAATCCTCAAGGATGAACAGGGAAATCAAGAGTCGACAACTCCATTATTTCAACCTATTGACATTCCACTTCAGTGTCCCAGTAAGTCTTGAACGTAACCTCCATGTTAACTTTATATAGCTGGTTAATTAACTTGCAGCCTACTATTATAAATAGCTATTATGTATAATATTGATGGAATCTGCTACCTAAATTGTTTTTTGTGGCCAATGTTTCTGGTAAGGGAGGGGAGGGGAGGGGAGGGGAGGGGAGGGGAGGGGAGGGGTGGGGTGGGGTGGGAGGAGGGTTCTATCAGTCTGTTAGTTGACCTCAGTAAAGGATAGCACTTAGATATGAACAAATAGTATGTTTGGTACGTAAAAAGTATCTATTATTGACTGTCTATTGACCAATAACAACAATAGAAATAGCAACAACAACAACAACAACAACAACAACTATAAGGCTATGTATACAGGTGTGCTCACAGAGTATATAGCTAGTCCTCTATATGGGACTCTCACCATGTTTCAGTGTTCATGTAATTGGTTTCTTGGAAATGACAAAGCCATGACATTGTTTATATACTTCTCAGTCATGGGATAAGTTTTTCTTTTTTAGTATCAATACTCTTGAATGCCATGATGTAATGAAAGTCACTAACAGAGCTACTTACTCATGCAACAGTAGATAGCTATCTCCCATACACACACACATTCAATGTTTAAAGAACCTTTTCTCTTTATAACTATAGAAATATAAGAGGCCATGTGATAAATTCTAAGCTTCATATAGCTAGCTTATCGAGTAAACACTTTGGGGGAGGAGTGGCTCCCCCACCCTGTTCCTCTGTCTATACCTAAATCAATTTACATGGCCAGTTATTGTATTTGGTTAACAAGTCATCTAGAATACTGAGAGTTGGGTGTTTGAAAGGATTTGTTTTGACCAGTGGTTCTGATTCTGAGAAAGAACCCTAATTTTAACCACAAACAGAGATACTTACAAAATCAGTAACTGTGGTGAGGGAGAGAGTATAGAGGGAGAGAATATGAAGGGAGAGGGTATTAAGAGAGAGGGTATGAAGGGATAGGGTGTAGAGGGAGAGGTTATGAAGAATAAAGCCTGCTAAGGTAGCTATCTTTATTGTGTGGTATTCTTATGGTTTACTACTGGAGTGAGTATATTATAGAGTGTCTACTACCACTGCAGATTGAGCAAAGGCTACAAGTCAGTGTACATAGCTGTTGATACCTATCAGTGTGGTAATGTTATGGGGGCTATGATCTCACCTTTAAGTTAAAACAGCTGTCCTTCTCATCAACCACTCACTGGCCCCATTATATTTTTGCATGTACCTCCATCTAGGCAAGGTCATTAACTTAAAATTGGTCTTACCACTATGTCCAATGGAGAAATAGGAATAAAAAAATGTTGTGACAGTAGAGAGCACAGTGAAAGAAAGCCTGCAGATCAAGAATGAGCCAGGTAAGTCTTTCACTGAGGACAGCTGTTAATCTCAATAGTATATATATTTCTGGGCAAAGTTTATAGCTACACAGCTATTATCTATAGCTAATATACCCCACCATTCCAATTTTTTCATGGATAGTTATAAGCCCAATTCTTGGACATGTTGCTACTCAAATCATCTGTAATTATTTTGCGTGGGTTGAGGGGTCACTTATTAGTTGTCAGAGTTTAAAGTAATGAAAATAGTGCATGAGCATGACCCCATTTTAGCTAATGACCTAAAATCAAATCTGTGTTCAGAAGAATCTAGAAGAAAGTTAGATTCTTAAAGTGTTTAACTATATCACTGTCTATTGTACATTTTCAGTTTATTGACCGTTTACACTTTGAAGCCTTGGGGCAGTTTACATCATGCAAAAGTCACCTGAAGGGGGTATTCCCACTCCATTTATGCCTTAGGCAGAGGGGGGGTTGGAGGGTTATACTTAACCCCCAACCCCCAAACTTCAATGATTGATCAAGGTGCACTCAAACAAAAGAAAGACTTGGTGGCTTGGCACTTGATTAATCATTGTATTTGCCCAGAACTTTATGTAGATATGTAATGTGTATAACCTTTTTCATGCAAAAAACCAGAATGGAAAAGGCAAGCTTGTTACAATAATAATAATAATTATCATTATTTGCAAATTTCGATATTATTCTTAATCAAAGGGGTGTGGTCATCTGAAGTGGGTGTGGCAATTTGACTGTGTTGGCATGCAATCAATCTCCTTTTGAAAATCCTGCCTAGGGGCCTGATCATTCTATAACCATTTTCTAAAACCTTTTGTCAGTATAACCTGGATGTATAAACAAGAATACTGTCTGCAGACATTTGTTTGTTTTGTGTGTTGCTATAACCTGTAGTATTATATTCCTTGTGTGAAGCCCTATAGTAACACTGTCTGACCATAATTAATTAAGTTGCCATAAGATCTAGCTATAGGTTAGGAGTTAGACCTATGCACATTATGCTTTTAATTTTGCCTATTATGCTATGCTCTGATTCTTTGCCACTTGCCCTATTATGCCTTAAAATTTTGCCCATTGTGCCCCATTATGCTTTGAAAATTCATTAGAAATAGATCTACACCAACAATCATTAGGCACAGCTGTAAATAGTAGTTGTGCTGACCTGTGCCACAGTAAGGTGATACTATACTGTGGTACAGTACTTAGTGTAGATTTTAATAAACAGATAGAGCAAGCAGAGTAACACAGAACAAGCCATATATTATATAGGGCAGGGCAACATGGTTGCTATTAAAAGGTCAAGTTCACCTAATACTCCCTATTATGCCCTCATTATTCCCAATGCTTTTAGTAACCTATTATGCTTAATTTTATGCTGGCATAATGTGCATAGGCCTACCTATGATCAATCCACCCCCCTTTCAAGTTGCTATAGTCTCCTGTGACCTCACCCTCACACACAATGGAGAGAGTCTGGTGACATGCACTTCAGTGGTGGATCCAGGATTTTGAAAAGGGGGGGGCAATGATATCTCTAAGGTGGATCTCAGGATTTTGGATAGTGGGGGGGAGGTCTTTGAGGGCTGAATTTACTCTTTCAATAGCAACAGTTACTAGAGTTATTGCAAGATATGCAGAAGGGTAGCCTGGATTTTTTTACATACTCAGGCGGATAGAGTTGGGATTTGTGACCACATAGTGCAGTAAGTGCACCATCTAGGGGGTCTGGGGGCATGCCCCCCCTCCCCCCCCCCCAGGAAATTTTTGTATTTTAGACCTCTTTCATTCAATCTGGTGGCATTTCAGGCTGTCTAATAGGCACCCACATGAACTATGCAAGAAACCTTTGCCCCCCCCCCCCCCCCCCCCCCCTGGATCCGCCTCTGCACTTAGCCACTCCATCAGCTGCTTAATATTAATATTTTGTGTAAAGAACCCAAATGCTAGCTTACAGGCTGGACTGACAAATTTGAGCTGCTGATATTATAGGTTGATAATGAACTAGAGACCCAGCTATAATATTCACTGACCTGACTGTCTCTAGACATTTGCATACAGTGTACTGCTACATACAGTCTATAATAAGGCTTGTGTGAAACCTTATAATAACACTGTCCAAATAGTAGAGTAAGGCTATTGTGTCTGGATGACTTGATATTCACTAACCTCAGTGACCGGCTCTATAGACATTTGTGTACTGTTATCAACTAGCTAACTACTACCTTGTACTACATACAATAAGGTTGTTTATTTCTTGTGTGAAGCCTCATAGTATCACTGTCCAAATTGTAGAGTAAGATGAGAAGAGCTGTTTGGGACTCCTGTATAATGGTGTCTGAATGACTTCCTTCTAACCTTGGCTAGGGTTATATGGCTCCAAAATATGTCAACTTGCCCTTATTAAGGAGTGCCACTTTCGTCAGTTTCATCAACACTTTAGTGTTTGATGAAGTAAACAAGAATTTTGGAGGGAACTGAACTCATCTCCCCCCACTCCAGCCTCCCCCTTCAGCCTACTGTGCTCAGTATTAATACAATATGACCCCACTGGTGCTAAATTCTGGACCCAAATGCTAGCTATAGTCCAGACTAACATCTTGTGGTAGAAACTAGCTAATAATTTACAACAGCAACATTGAATCTATATAGGGTATGGCCTCACTAGGCTCAGCTGCCAGCTAATTAAGCTAGTACCATACTACCACCCAGTTGGGCAGATTGCCAAGACAGATAATTTACGACATAAAGAACTAAAGAAACAATATGTTTGCTATATCCCCACTGGTTACACCCAACAGCGAAGTTACAGAGTAGACTTAGTAATATAGGGTCACCCCTTTCAAATCTGGGCTCTGCTAACTAGTTCTCTACTAATTGTTGAATTCTGCAGCTCCTATTCCACAGCAGACTAGTGAGAGCTGTGCAGCTCTGGACACACTGATAGCTAATCGTAATGAGACTGAAACTGGACTCTGTGCAAGAAACAGCCTCTGCACTGCTGTTACTTGTGTTAATTCAGATCAAGATGCCACAGTGAATATAGTGGTGACCTTCTCACCTTGTGATAACCCAATCAGTGTGGGTATTTGGGCTGTATTTACTCTTGCTGGTACAGAGCCTATTGCTATCGATCAGATCTCAACTGGAAACCAAGCTATTTCATTTCCAGCTCCCATTCCTGTAGGTGTGAATGTTATGCTCAATCAAACAAATACTGGAGTCAACTTTGGAGTAAGTTCATGCTAATTATTACCCCTAATAAAAGATATATTCCCCTTTTGGTACACAACTTGCCTTGTCTTTAGCCCTTATAAGCCAGAATACCTTACTACACAAACTACCACAGAACCACAACAACTTAATTGGCATATACATTATTATTAGAGCTATATATCTACATATAAGGTGATGTGCAATTGTGCTTTATCCAAATAGCTTATGGGAACCTCTACCATTGATGGGAGAACTGTACAGTCAACTACATTATTTGAACCAACTGACATTCCATTTCAGTGTACTTCAAGTAAGTGTTGACCACATCCAAGTGGACTAACTTGCTATAATAGAGACAATAAAATTATACATTTGACCTTCCACCTCTCATTAATCACTGCAAATTGTTTACTGAGCATGCTCAAAGCTTTTTACCATTGTTGTGCACTTGATAATTTGGGGATCAGTCCCTCCTTAAAGGAATCAGTCACTAAACATAGGTTACAGCTATTATGTGGGCATACCAGGAATGGCTGCAAATGCTATCATCATCATGTTTTTAAAACCTCATTACTCCTAAAACATCAAAGCATACTATGTATTAGTCAGTATCAGGGCTACTGCTAATTCTAAATCGTTCAATGGTCTCTACTGTAGGGAGGGAGACAATCAAAACATGATGAGCAGTTTCTTCTGGATTGTATAAGAACAACCTATTATCATACCAGTTGGGTATAGTTATTAAGAGTGTAAAGAATGTCTACCCCTTGTGCACCCTCTTAAACTAAAAAAAAAGAGTGTTAAACTCCCCTACCCCAGACCATAATATGCTAGTTAGTGATGCTACTGCTAGTAAAACAGGTTGATCAGGATTTTCTTAGAAGAGGATGGGGTGGATTAACAAACCAATAGTGCTTGAAATAGTCTGAAAAGTGTGACAGTAAACAGGTTTTTCTCTGGGTAGCAACATAGAACCCAAAGGTGGTGCTGTATAACCCCCCCACCAATTAGAGTGTACTTTAAAACTGCAGTAAAAACACACACACATAGATGTGTATCTAATAATCTTATCAGTTTCAGTATCAACCACACATCTGCTTGCAGATCTTTTACTATAGTTTCAGCACACACTGATTGGGACACCTTTAAACTCATCTGGTTTTAATTCAGGTACAGAGGGGTTATGTTTATAATTTTATTATGTAGCCTAGTAAGGTGAGGGAGGGAGAACAAGAACATTAGCATATATGCACAGTTGTAGGAAGTGTGGAGGCTGAGGCCTCAGCCTCACCCCACCAAACTATTTAGAACCAAAATGAAGAGTTAGGTGAGCTCTGGAAGAATGCCAAAAAAAAAAAAAGATGTGTTGATAGTTAATCCATTTTTTTTTGCTTCAGTTCTATGCATGCAAACAACCCTGTTGGGTCTTTCCCATCTAGTATGATATTATATACTGTAGACTGTGGCTTTATCCACCCCAAACTTATTCCTATTCTCGTATTCAGAGTATGCTCCCCATCCCCCCCATCCTAGTATCCAGTATCCTACCCACACCTTTAGATCTTCCTTTCTTTGATCTTTTGATGGAACCCCAGAGTCCAAATTGATTAGCTAGCAGTATATAATATACTATTGGGTAGCAACTGAGTTTATAAAAGCATTGGCTTTCTGTCTTCTTATTCTTATTGGCACCCAACTTATTGGATATAGCTAATGTTTACTGTAGATTGGTGGCAGTGATTCTAATTTTAGCTTCTAATGTGACTGAGAGTATGTGGAAGAAGATTGCAGAGAGAGCATGAAGTCATAATAATATTAGCAAACCACCCAAGTAAGCTAGTACATATCCCAAAATTTTATTAGAATTGGTGGACACACCTGGACAAAATCTTATCTGAGTCAATGGTGTGGTTAATGTAGCCAACTTGTCTCACCAAGTGGGTTATGGTTTACTTAGTGGTCTGGAAAGTGGTGCTTTTAATACTCAGGGCAGGATCTACTATAGTCACTCCATACAAATTGAATACTCAGAACTATGTCTGAGGGAATGCTGGTGTGGGCTTGAGATCACTAATGAGGGGAATATTGATTAGTCTTAGGTTATGTTTGGACAGGACTTTTATTACTACTGACAATCATCATGGCCCTTTATATCTTTGGGATAACTAACAACCATAAATATTATGGTTACCAGGTATTATGCTATCAGCAGCATCTTCAGTATGTATAGCAACTGTTACTGAAAGTTTGATACTATAATGGCTCGTGAGGTAAATATCCTTCTTTGGAGAAATCCACTGGACAATCTGTATGATGTAACAAGCCACAGAGTTAAGAATTTTACAAGTTCTGGTGAAGTAAAACCACCATTTTGCATGGATAACACACCAAAATGTGGAAAGATAAGACGATCTGTATGATGTAACATGCGACATGCCACAGAGCTAGGAATCTTACAAGTTCTTGTGAACTAAAACCACCATTTTGCATTGAGTAGCACACCAAAATGGCATGTGTGGTAAGATAAGGTTTGTAATCTAAACAACTTTGTAAGATTACCAATCAGAATAATGCTAACCACCATACAATAACTACGTATATTAGCTGTTTAGCTAATGGCTTCTAATTCTTACAGCTCCCCTCCCAGTCTCTCCCAATGTGTGTAATGGGTACCTATAGGTAGAGTTGAGAGACTTCCTCACACCTAACCTAGTTAGCTAGTCTGTAAATTTTATTGTTAGAAGATTGACTTACAGATTAATTTATCTTCAAGTTTTATTCTATTCTTAAATTACTCTTGTAAAGTTTATAAACAATGCTACATGAATTTCAGACAGTGGTCTGTTTGTCTTGGTTCCCATTTCATGAATGTTGCTAGCTGAGAGGGGGCCCTTCTGGCTAAGATAGTATGAAATAGTAAATATTTAGTCTAGGTGATGAGGTTTGTTATTAGTGTAGCCATTGGAGTCTCAGCTATATAGCTATAACTCTTTAGTCTGTGAGGTGTATGTTAAGCCAGCCTGTACTTCAAGGGTGTGGTCAGGCTGGAATGCCATTAATAAAGTAAGTGCATTTAAACTGAGCACACTGGAGTATGCACTGCATTGACTTCATCATGTCTGGAATAGTTCCTTGTCCTTTTAACCCAAGCCAGTTAGTGTGCTAATAGCCTCTGCTTTCAGGATGTGTAACTCCTTTCCTTAGGATGACATTGGCTCACTCAGCTATAATCACACTGATGGCTATCTAAGCTATGGGAGTACCACATGCTCAATCAGCCATGTGATCAACAGGTGTATTGGGATTACACTTACAGCTACAATATTACAGAGTTGCTATAAAATATACCCTCTTGTCTCTGACACATAGAGAGAGGATAGATTGTAACTGTGTCATTAATATCCATATGCACTGTACCCATTTCAGCACAGCTCCTTTGCTCTGTGACTCAGCTGATGTGGGTACTGTTGGTTGCTAAGCTGATGTGGGTACTGTTGGTTGACTCAGCTGATGTGGGCACTGTTGGTTGCTAAGAGAGGTACCTTATCTTACCTTTACAAATGGTTCAATCAGTGTAGTTTATTTAACTACTCAATATTTGACTAAACTGTGGCAATACTGCTTACCCATGTAGAGACCATCATGCTTGTTGGGGAACATTCCCTTTCTTGGTAAATGAGTTATACATTATGCTAATCTCCATTCACAGGGAAGCATAGTTGGTTATTGTAAGGGTTGCCATTGTAAGGAGTAATGTAGCAGTTAGTGTAAAGGGGCATATGTAGCAGGTGATGTATGTAATAAGGTGTAGCTATACAACTGTTACTGGTATTGAAGGTATATAGCTATGTATCTATACAAGTGTATTATAGTGGCTGTCACATTAAGTTGTCAATCAACAAGCTAAATTCAAGCCCGCTAAAGGTGTTCTGCTGTGTTTCAATTGTCCATAGCTTCCACTCTAAGGGAAGTCTCATTTGTATCTTTAACTGCTACTACTGCAGGCCCTACAACTACCTCACCACAGCCACCACCACAGCAGTGTGATGCCCTTGATCAGCTGATAGCTAACCGTGATGTGTCTACTACAGGGAACTGTAGTAGGAATGCAGGCTGTAATATGGTTGATTGCCTTGATACTGCAAACCCTGGAGTTACAACAACTATAATGATAACCTTCCCCCCTACGCCATCTTCACCTTGCACTGTCCGTAGTAGAATAGTGACTACCATATCCAATAGGGATCCCATTATTATTGATGTAACTGTGAGTGGAGACAGGTCAGTTCAGTTGCCATCACCCATCGATGCCACCATTAATCTACTGTTCACTAGGACTGCTGATGGAATCAGTTATGGTGTAAGTGGGAATAATCTTAGGAGTCTATCAATATGGTTTAAAGTTTTTAGCTAGCTTGAAACCTAAAGGGTGTTAGGTCAGCTGGGTATGAACATTAATACCTAATTAATGAATAATAATTATTATAATATTATTAAATTAGTATATATGGGTCTATATAATGTTAATATTTAATTAGGTTTGAAGTTTTCAGTTAGCTTGGAACCTAAATGCAGCTGGGTATGAATAGTTAATGAGTTTAATATCGTTTGGACAGTCTACCAACTAGACAGGGTACTAATTGGTTACATCTTGGGTTAGGAAATTAACTTTTTAGTTCCCTGATAGATACAGGACAGTCTGTATGACAGGAATTTGCTACTGAATGGATCTTATGGTAGAGTGTTTCACAGTGGGGGACTAGGTAGTGGTGTTAGGCAGTGGTGTTAGGCAGTGGTGTTCAGCAGTGGGACCAGACACTGCTGCAAGATCCCACTGCTGCACGATACAACTATGTTTGAATACAAATAGACTATTCTTACAGGAAGAGACTGAATAGCTAGCTAATTGTGTTTGAATACAAATAGACTATTCTTACAGGAAGAGACTGAGTAGCTAGCTAATTGCATGTAGGAAGTTAATTATCTTGAAAAAATATAGGTTACGAATAATAATGCTGGTAGTACTACTGTCGAAGTGTTTCAACAGACTGACATCCCTATAAAATGTGAGACTTAAAGTAATTTGTTAGCTAGCTAAGTATGTTTCCCAAGTGGACCTCTTGAACTATAGCCACACCCATTTCTATTCCTGGCTATATACTATGATAAA
Source organism: Diacarnus erythraeanus (assembly GCA_964016965.1). Taxonomy (NCBI): domain Eukaryota; kingdom Metazoa; phylum Porifera; class Demospongiae; order Poecilosclerida; family Podospongiidae; genus Diacarnus; species Diacarnus erythraeanus. The sequence goes on from OZ024670.1 coordinate 456,211, forward strand.
CATTCATTTAATGTTCCTACAGGTGCTGGTTCAAGGATACAGGCTATGATGGCCACCATCCTCTGTGCTCTACTCCTTACCAAGTTGTTTTAGACACTGTAGCTAGTTATATAAGCTGTTGATTTTGCTGAAATGTGTTAATATAGACTAATGAGTTAAAAAAAAAACAAACTTGGAGTGTCTTTATAAGTATATAATTATATAATAGCTTTGAGATAGAGTGTTGTTTATGAATAAATTCAGAACTTATTTTTGTTACACTGCTGGTTAGAACCTTACAAAGCATACACTTTCCCCCTTCACCACAGGATTGGGGTGAGAACCTGATTGGAGGTGGTATAAACTGAACTTTGAACCTTATTAATGGGCTCAGGATCACAGCTATTGGATATCTCTTATTAGTCATCAGGCAGTGGATAGGAAAGGGAGTTGCCCCAAAGATGGACTGAGTTGTCACTGCACAATATAAGCTGTAGTTGTGATAGTTTAACCAGCCAAATCCAATAAATCCAATCAGAATCTCGCAGGTTAGCTTATCACAACCCTGTATTACCACTAACTGTAGATTTTGCTCAGTCATAATACGTAGCTTACAGATATTTTCTACCATCAATAACGTTTCTCTTGCTATAATATAGTCTAGTAGACTAACCGTCTAAAACGGGACTTAACCTGTATAGCTATATAGTTATCCTGACAGGGAAAGTCTAATACATGAGGAATGCAATGATTAAAAAGAGGGGTGGGTGGGCTGTGTGTGTGTGTGTGGGGGGGGGGGGGGGGGAGGGAGGGGGGGGTATGCCCTCAACACCAATGTGCCAATGTGGTCCTCTTGGCCATTTCAAGGGAAATCATATCCCAGTACCATTTACTGTAGGATACTCACCTTATGGGACAGTACACCACTCCACTCACCATAGACTAGCTTCCAGAGTGTTTCTGAACTTGAAGTATAGTAAGGGGTCATGTCTTGTCTGCAACTAATAAAAGATATGTTCTATGGTATGTAGAGCCAATGTAAGTAGCAGGGAGTCATGCCCACTTTTGCAGTACATATTATTATTATAATATAGTCACCTTACAAAATATGGATGAATATGGCCTCTCCCCAATGATGTGTGTCCTATAGGGCTAACTCCACAATGATGTATGTCCTTGACTAAGTCCACAATAGGACTAGGGCTCTGTAACCTTCAAAATGATGTGTCCAATATAATCTTTGCTTAATTAGTAGCTAGTCACCTCAGGTGACAGGGATGTAAGACAAAGCTTCATCCCACCCCCCCACCTCACCCAACAAGTTAATACGTAAGTATTGATGAAACTGACCTAAGTGGCATGTTACTGAGCCATGAGCAACTAGACTGATTCTCCAGTACACCAATGTATAACTGATAAGTGTGTTGTTGAAGTAGGCAAAGAGCTTGTTATGGTAAATGATGAATGAAGGAAATTTTTTGGTATATTATAAATTTTAGTGTTGGTGTGAATGTTTTCTTAAACATGATTTCTGTATTCTATACATCACATAGTTATAGCTCCCCAAAACTAAAGTTTCTCACCTGCCTATGAACAGTTTATAATGAATGTCTGTAGCATTACAGTACTAGTGATAATACTGTAAACAGTTCACTAGTTAGCTTTTGTATAAACATTGTGCTGTATAATAAATCTATTACGCATGCGCTGTTGATTAAATAGCTGTACGTAGCTTTGACCCTTCACTCTCGTACACCTCTGACTTTCGTACATCTTTGACTCTGCTAGGTAACTCCTGTGAATGATGAAGTTGCAGATAATACTGTTCGCTGTTGCGGTACTGCTGCATACAGGTAAACTAGCTAGCTATTAGATATACTAGCTATCTGGGTAGCTAGCTATTTTCTGACCTTCATTACTTATTAGCTATTGTAAGAGGTTGCATGTAAGTTATCTAGCAATAGTGTCGTGATGGTTGTGATAAGTTATCTAGCTACTGAGCTTACTAAGCTGGCAATGCATGTAGCTATAGGCTGCAGTGATAAGTTATCTAGCTTACTGGTCTTCATGTAGGCTGCAGTGTAACTCTTAAGAATCAGTTATCAGTGCAGAATAGCTGTGGAGGTTACTGAAAGGGAAGGTCAGAGTCAGCTTTTTATGTGGGTTTGTTTAAATAATCATAACTCCAAGGTTAATTCATCAGATAGGATATAGTGTTCCATTCATTGGCTTAGTAGGACAAATGAACTGTGAGTTAGCTAGCTAGCTAACTACAATTATACCTACGTAGATAGCCTCTCCCTTATATTTATAGCTAACAATACTAACAGGGACTATTCCCAGTGTTGGCACTATTAATATTGATGTGCTCATAGCTTTTTGCTCAAAGCTTTTTGCTCACATGTTTTGTGATGACTGTTGTATGTGCATGTAGGTAGCCAGGGGTCTCCTCTGACTCTCCTGGGAGAACATGTTTGGTGTCCACAATTTGTACATGATGGAGGAGATTTTGTTTTTACAGTGTAGATGAATTAAGTACATGTCTACATCTTAATCTGTCCAACTAACTTCAACCTGTTTCTTGCCTAGATGGTTCAGGCAGAATATCTCCCTTGCTTTAAGCTAGTAGAAACAGATAGTTAGAAAGTGTTGGGGGTAAACTAGATAGAAAGTGACTGTTGATGACCACAGCAAGTTAATAGTAGCTATGTAGCTGACAGTTGAAAGTTTGTATGTACTACTAAGTGATGGGTATGTAGCTAGTAAATGGGTAGCTATGCTTAAGCATTGTGTACCATATTACAGGGTGGTAGGAAAAGGGGTTCAAAGAGTGCTGCAACAGCCCTAATTTTTTGTGGCTACATCAATAATGAGATTGTGGCTTTTTATGATAATGGCTATACATAATTGCCCCAACCAATTGTAGCACTCCTACCTCAAATCATCTTCATAACCCCCTATGATGTTGCTTCAGTGTTCCAATGTCCTTTGATTCTATATAGTAAAAATAATAATTATAGCTAAGAAATTTTTTCAGTGATGCTGTGTTGCCTTAAGGAAAGGTCCCGTAGTTGTGATACAAATGTTGTCTTGTGATCACAAGACCAAAGGCGACCTTAATTTCTGACAAGAGGACATAACAATATTAAACCCTTGTGTATAATCTTGTACCCTACAGTACTCGCTCAGCAGTCTATGGATACCTGTGATGGGCTGGACATGTTGATAGGTAATGGTTTTATTACAGTTGTTGGGAACTGCAGTAGAAACGATGACTGCAATCAAGTTACCTGCATGGGAGGAATAGCAACTATAACACTAACCTTCCCAACAGCACCAACTTCACCTTGTAGCATCAGAAATCAAGTATCACTTGCATCAATTGACTTCGATGAAACTGTAACAGAGAGCCAAGAATTATCAGTTGGAGATTCTACAATTAATCTGATTGTTAATTTTTCACCAGCTGGAAATGCCACTACTGTTAGTTATGGGGTAAGTTGAAACTCTATTACATTGAAACAATAAAAATATGAAGTAAAAATAATAAAATCCTTGGAGAAAAAAATATTATGTGGTAGGGAGATAAGGTGTGAGAAAATGAATAGGCCATTTTTTGCTTATTCTATCCTGTGGTGTTTCTTGACTCACCCATTATATAGCTACTAAGATTGTAGTTTATAAGCTAATTAATGCTTCTAGAATTGTAACATTAGTGATGCTTCAACATAATTCTTTAAGTATATAGCTAGTTCTCTTGAAGCCTTCAAAACTGAAACAAACCATCAGAATTCATTCCACTATCATTATGGCACCATGTCTGGACAAAAGAATGTGGGGATAATAAAACTCAACATTAATGAGCAGGAAATCCAACGGCTCCAAATATGCATTATAATAATGTCTAGTTTATCAGAGATCTAGATTTAGAAGCCATTGCTAACTTTATACACCAAGTATCAGCTGAAAAATAAATTAAACAACTGAATGCACACTTGTTTTAACTTTCACTGATTCAAATATTAAATCTATGATCTGCATGGTTAATCAAGGTCTGATAATAGATGAGATTCCACTTACCCTACTGTGATAGATCTTGTGTACAGTCTTGGTAGGTAAAGGTTGTATACACTATTAAAGTGAATAATTATCTGAAATAGTATAGTTAAGTAAACCTCTATCATTAATTATGATATTAACAGGTTTCGGCTACTGCTCCTGTTCCACTTGCAGTGTTTAACCAAACTGACATTCCTATAAAATGTAAGTGTAATTTACTATACTTCTAGCCCATTTGTATTAGCTCAGAGCTTCCAACCTGAAGTAAATAACTTCAGAATAAAAATAGCTCACTTTCAGTATTTTTGTATCAAATTCCATAGCTAGCTAGTTTTATGACATGCACCAGTAAACAAACATCATGAATTAACTGAACTTATTGTTTTTATCACCTGCTTCGAGGAATATGACTGTTCGGATAACTCTTTCGTCACATGCGTGGTAGACGCAAATCTGCGTCAAAGATACAGCAGCCACTTTATTTATCTAGAGGCTGCCGTCTCCTTGTTAGGGAACATTCAACAATTGTTCTATTTATTGTACAGTCATGTAAGTTTATTTAGCAATAGATTTTAACTAAGATTGTCATAACCTAGCTAGCTAGATGAGCGTTCAAGTAGGACATGTTTACCACCTTCAAACTTGTTGGGAGTCTTCTACTTCTTGGCCGGCTTTTATGACACCCCGTAGTTCACGAGGCCAACTAGACCTCTTGGGCTGGTGGCTGTGGTGGAGTTGTTTGCAGAGCTAACAGTCAGACAGCATTTAGTCTATGCTACTATCTACGTAGAAGCTAGCCTTCTAGCCTTCAACTAGATAGTCTAGAGCAGATTCCTTCATCAAACTGCAGGTGGCTTGAGGTGATCTTGCACTGGTAACTTGCTACAGGCTTTTCTAAGAAGAAGACCTAAAAGAACTGGATCACAAGACGTCAGGTGCAATTTAAGTCCTCGTTCTCGTGTACGCATTAATAATTTAATTTAGCTGTTAATCGGTTAAGCCTCTGGACAATGTTATTTCACAGCAGTTAGTTCAATCTCACAATGCTTCTGCATAAATTGAATAAATTTCCCTATTTATAGGTGTAAGTAAATCCTGTAAAAATACGAATATCCAAATCTTTGGAGGCTCTGTTAGCTAAAATTCCCAGGTTGACAGTTTGAACTATTAAATCTATTCTATTCGTACATAACTCTTAAACTGAAACATCTTTCATCTAATCCTCCTACAGGTGTACTGTAGTTGGAGCTGGTTCATGGATACAGAACATTAGATGAAAGATGTTTAAATCACAGTATATACATGACCTGGGAAGGTTAATCAGTTATATAAAGCTAACATAAAATGGCTAGATTCCTACTATACCTCCAGCTATTTTCCATTAGCTATGATTTCACAGGTTGATACTTAACTAAATTCATTGTATTCCTATATACAAAACTCGTGCTCCTACCTACAGGTGTAGATGCTGGTTCAAGGATGCAGGCTATGATGGCCACCATGCTCTGTGCTCTACTCCTTACCAAGTTGTTTTAGACACTGTAATTATTTGATTTTGCTGAAATTGTGTTTTATAGTTAGAATATAGACCAATGAGACTTAAAGTATAAAATTACTATCATGGTGAGGGGTTTTTTGACTGAACTTTGAACCCGAATTTAGTAGCTCAGGGCAAAATTGCTATTTTAAGTCTAGAGATACTGTGATGATAACTTTTCCAAACTGGCAACGCGCCGCGCGGTGGATAGTAGCCAATTGACAGCTTTTTTTGCCTCGAGAATATTGATTTAACATTGCCCCCTAAAAATTGGCCCTAGCCCTAGCCCTAGCCCTCAATTTTTGCCATCTAAAATTCTTACTAGTTTGATCAGGTGGTTATCAGTGAGGTAACTGGTATGCCTATTAGTAATAGCGATGCCAGGCGAAATTTCAAACATTTACTAGTGCTGTCTTGAAGTCTTCACAGGATAGCTAAGTCTTGGGAAAGAAAAAATCTATACTTACTTTTGTGCCTCTGTCAACCGCACTTATTTTAAACACCAAAGATGTCAGCAAATTTTCAATATTTTTCTCTAATAATATCCTATTAAACGAAATAGGGCTATATGGCACAATAGAGGGTTCATCTAAACAAAAGGTTGTAACAACCACAAATTTAGAGCAGCAGCATTCAAATTTTGACACCATGCAAACAATATCCTAAAATATCTTTTCCTGATTTTTTTCTTCGTTAACCCTTTGTAAACACAAACAAGCAATAGGGATAAAAAAGGTGTTAATTATATTATTAGTTATAACTAGAGTGAAGAGCAGTTACCAGTATTCTAGTGGTATGAAAACAAATCATTAAGACAATTTTATATTCCAGGGAAAGTTTTTTTTCATTAACCCTTTAAAAACTACTATACAAAAAGTTGTACATGTGTTGAAACATTCTAACATCTTGGAGCAGTGATCAGTCTAATATTAAGACCATAAGTGTAAAAACTACTGTCTACCTTTTAACTCTCTCATCAGCACCATACCAGACTGTAATTAAGTCACGGCAACAAAAATTAATACTAAGAAATGACCAGAAGATCACATTTTAAATCTTCTAATAAAGGAAAGCTAAAAACTTCATTCTCATTGTCATATGCTATTGTAAACTCATGATTGTTCTGATTGTAACCGAGAACTGTTCCCTTAAACCATACTTCCTCACCATCACAGTCAAAGAGATGTTTGATACGGTGACAGACAAGTTTGTCAGGATTAGAAATAAACTGGTCTGTTGTATTTAGATTAAGTTCAGAGTAGTTTCCACTAGACAAAAGGGTTAGTAAGTTTTGAGTTAATTGTTCCACCGATAGAGCTTGGCGATTATGAGAAAATTGGAAGATGGACTTTTCAGTATGTGACTGGTTAAGTACTTTTCTTCGAAAGTTAAGTTGCAATTTCAGTGCATCAATCTTAGCTTTCTTGGAGGTCAGTCTTTCTAAGCCCATTTCAACATCTTCAATGCCAGTCCACAATCCAATTTGCTGTATTTTCAGTGTCAGGTCTTTTACTTTCAGTTCTTTTTCTCTCTTCTTCACAGTTTCTCGTTCTTTATCTTCCAAAGCTTTCATTCGTTTCATTTCAATCTCATCTCTTCTTTTGTGGAAGGCATTCCTCTGGGTTGAAATCAGCTTTCTAGCTGCTTGTAATAACTTCTCCTTCTCTTCAGGCGATTTAGATAGTAACCAGTCAGTGGTTTTGTTTCGAGAGAATAGCAGCACTGATTCTAATGCTATATATGTAGCATTTGGTTTCTGAGAAATGAGTCTATCAAGGATAGCAAAATCACATTCTGGAGTAACATTGGTCTTTGGTACTGATTTTGTTTCCTTGATAACTTGGGGGTCAGAAACATTATGAAACTCCCCCCCCAGGCAAGTGGTCCAGGAGTAATCTTTGGGTGGTTAGTGAAAATGCCTTACACAGCAATTGAAGAAGTTCTAAAGTAATACTGTGCTCATTGATGTGATTAAATAGACAAGCAGAAACTTCATCATCCTGAGTGTGATCTTTAAACAAGGCATCTTTGTTTTCAATCAAGTTCTGAGCATCACTACCCCACTCCTCAAACTTGTCTTTCATTATTGTATATGTATTACTCATATCTAATACAGAGATAGTTGATGTCTGAAGGTACCTCCAAAACGGTCCAGTAACAATCTTGTCAAGTATACCAAGAGCCTGACAGCCTGCTATAAGATAAGGCGTTTTGAGATCACGCAATACAGATTCAAGCAGTCGATTCAACTGAGAACCATGGTGCTCACTTAAATAATTAACCATGTGCAATCTCAAGAAATAGACCCCAGCAGTATCATAGAACAATCATAGAACAAACAGATTTTTGCTGATACAGCAGAGTCACCTAGCTCCTTTCTCACAACATCTAAATCATCCAATATTTCTTTCAAAGTTTCCAGTGTGTTTTGAGCTGTCCTGAAAAAATATGACATAAACCAAGACAATAAGTTGCGTCAACTGTAGCTATGTCATATGTTCCAAAGTGTTGGCCATGCTTTGTAGTGCCATCAGTTTGAAGAGTGTAAAAGTCTCCACCTTGCTGAGATAACTCTTCACTCAGCTGTGCTTGAGCAAGACTTAAACATTCTATCATCATGTCACACAGTGTAGTTTTTCCAGGAAGTCGGTCCACTTCCTGGTGGGCTATATTTAGAAGAACAGATTTAATAACTGGCTTTACGTTCCTCACACCAACATTGAGAGAAAGTAGCTCATAGCAGCAAGCACGGACATCATCAGTATATTTGCCATTTTCAAAGCAAACTATACCTTTTGTTTCATCTAATATATCATCTACTACATCACGCAAGTCATTGTTTTCATGTTCCAAGTGTTCAACTTCATTTTTCAGTTTCTCTTTCTCTTCCTCTCTGGTGAGGATGATGTCAGTAACATTATCATCAAAAGAGTTCTTTAATTCTTCGCTTTTCTTTTTCCAGTATGAAGCTCTATGATGCAATCTATCCATCTTCATCTTCAGTGATGAAATCAGTGCCTCACTCACAACAACTTTCTCCTGTAAAGATCTGATTACTTTTTTATCTTCTTTGACTACTTTTTGCTGCTGAATTAAATAATCTCTCCGTTTTACTTTCTTCATCATATTACGATGAATGGCATACCTCTTTTGATGTGATTCGGAAAGTATTTGATCCTTTAATTCCAATGAGGAGGCTATTTCTTGCAGTGTAGATATTTCTTGGCAAAGCTTTTTGTTTACTGACTTTATAGTTTCAACCTCTGCACAAGATGAACATGAAGAACACGTAGATGATGAACATGACTGTGGCAGTATTTCAGAAGTAAATATCTTTGGAAGAGTATAAACCTCACCAAGGTAGTTTACTATTGCTGCTTCTTTAGCTGCAGAAGTAGGCATTTTCCTCAATTTGCTCACCTTGAAAACAATCTGAAGAACACTTTGTCGTACAGATTTTATAGTAGGAAAACTTTTTTCTGACCATTTATCCTTGAATAAACATGCCAGCCACTTCCAAAGGGTGTAATAAGTACATGAGGGATTGGACTTAGAAAACATATACAATTCCAAAATTGCTTCTTTTGTAATAACTGGAGTAGAAACAGCTGTGCTGCTTTCCAAATCATCAGAATCAGTAGCTACGGCCAAAAGCATAGTTGATGTGAGTCCAAGACTGTGAAGTGCTGGGTAAGTTTCTTCAAATGCCATGCACATGCTAAAATACTGGGGGAAAAAACTGTAATCACTTATAGGTACAAATCTAGCCCTCTCCCCCTTGCCCTCCAAACTGCTAACAAACTTTACCCATCCAAATTAAGTATTTTTGGTTAGCAAATTAAAGTTGCAGTAGTCAATACATGCATACTACACTCATGTACAAGGGTAGAGGGAAATAGTATACCCTGACATGGAGCTATGTCATAAAGCTATGGCAGATATAGGATTATCAAAAGGGATGGGGGATAACTTAGGGACATAACTTGTCTACTAATTGAAGGGGAGCAGCTTGGAAGTGAAGGTGCTAGTTCACAAAACACTACAGTGACTGTGGTATCAATTGAAGATTTGCCTCTTGGCAGTTAATGCTAAGCAGGCAAGCTGATAGTTATAGATACTTGTAATCTAGCCTATAATTATAGGGAGCAAATGCCCCTCCCCTGGATCAATGCTATAGATTAGTCAAGTTATAAATTAAGGCCACTCTGCAGTTTCTCACCTCTTACATAATACCAAGCCAACATTTAAGTGACTCATATACACATCTACTATTAAGTTGGAATGGCTTAATATCTGACAACCACTCACTAAAAGCTTATGCATGACTTAGCCTAAATTAGCTAGAACAAGGACTTATAGTATTTTATCAACAAAATACAGGAAGGGGAGCTTAAACTTTGAATGCCAATTTCTTTGATATTGCTATCAAAATGCTGCTAATACCAGTAGCTACCTGACTACTACAAGTACAAAAAGTTGAAATTGGTATCTGCAGGTAAAAAATGGTGCTAACCACTAAATTTAGCACAATCAAATCTCCTAAACACTTACCACTTGTCAAAATCCAAACGAATAGAAAAGTACCACTGAAAAAAAAAACACCAGCTCAATTGTGCCGCGTACGTGTTCTAATTATACGGAGAAAAAATTGGAATTTATTTAGAACTTTCCGGCATCGCTATTAGTAAGAGAAAGCTGCAGTTGCAGGCAGCTGTATCTGCAAGAAAGCAGCTATGCAATTCTAGAAGAGGTAATGTACACATACGTGTACACACAGTGATATACACTATCAACCAATTTTGCATGATAGAGTGTGACAGTGTCAGAATCATACATGTCAACATTGAATTTGCAAAAGCAGGAGATCTGCCCCTCCACTTCTGGCCACATCAGACATAGCTTTCACATACCCTACGTGTTTCTTCCCCCGTATATGTCTTTCTATGTCATGATTTCCACCTGAAGCTACACTAAAATCACTCTTGCAGTATATAGTAGTTATATACTGTTGTAGTTAGTTGCTATGCATGCTCACATGAAACAAGCCACCCACTAGAAGATACAATTTGTAGTACTGTGGTTAGATAATGCACAGTCATTGCACAGGACAGTCAAGCAAAGTTCCAGGGCATAATGTCTATCCTAATGTGACGTGCTTCTTATGAGAGGAAGCATCAGTTATAGATCAGGCCAGAACCATTATATAATGGTAGCTGAGAAGTTAGCCAAGTTATAATATTATGTATACAAAAAAAAATTAATAATTACATGATTTGTAAGTTGCCCATTATCAAGTCCTGTGTCAAATCAAAATGACATGACTTATCTTCTTCGTCATATGCTATTTCATATAGTTTAGTCACTAATCTGTACCATTTCTCTTCACATGTCTCTTCCAGTTCGAACTTGTGACTAATGGATTTGCCAACTAATAAAAAAGGGTTACTAATCAAAGCTGAGTATTCTGGAGGCAAGCTGTTTGCAGCTATATGTTCAGCCAATTCCTTAACAAGGTCATTGATTGGAAGTTGTTTTCGGGACTGACTAAAAGTAATTTGAATTTTTTCTTTAAGTAACTTCTTTCTTATATTCACTTGGGTTTTCAACAAAGTAATTGTTTTCTTCTTCTTCTTGGAGATACTGATCTGCTCCTTATCAATGTCTGAAATAGATTGATGTAGTTCTTCTGATGTAATCAGATGCTCCTCTAAGAACTTATCTTTTTCTACCTGTGCTCTTTGAAGAAGTGCCTGTCTTTGTGTATGCACTTGAATAAGCTTATCTCTCCTTTGTTCAGCTCTTTTCTGATCTTTCAACTTTCCAATTGCCGTCTTTGTTGAAGAGGAACTTAGAGGCCATTTCTTCATGTAGCGATGCAACTGCTGATAAAACAACATGCTGGGAACTCCTTGTACGCTCCAAGGAAGAGAACCCTTCTTTTGAGCTTGCACGTAATGGAAAACTTTGGCCAGTAACTTCTCATTCAGACCGTAATAATAAAGTTCATCAGGGAATGGAACTCTGTCAGGTGGACCTGTAGGATTAGGGGGAAAGGGTCTATCATCCAGGTTAGGGAGGGAGGGAACCCCCTGAAATAGTGTTGCCTCCTGAAATAGACAACAGTGTGAACTAGATTCCAGTTCAACAACCTGCCCCTATTCCTCCCCCCTCCCCTCCAAATTCATTTTCTAAAAAATCCTGTTAATAACTGCTAAGAATTGCTTACCCGGGTTTCGGATACGAGGAATCCACTTCTTTTTTCGATAGCGTGTGAGCGGCGAACCACAGAGCTTACTGGGACCCCTTAATGATGACCTCGTTGGAGCAGCAATGCGCATCACAGTTGCATGAAATCGTTTGCAACATCCGATGCTTATTCCAGGAGTAAAGGATGTCCGACACATTATCACTCAATGAACAATTCTTTTCGGAATCGTCAAGAAGGTCAATCAATTCACCGTATGTAGGTGTTCTATCACCTACATCATGCAAAAGGTATTGGTGAGTTAGATTTTAATGGTTAGGACGCTTCTTTACCTGATCTTGTTCTAGTGGCCATGAGACAGCAATTTCTTGCCTAAACTCCCAACCTACATTTCCAAGTAGACATAAGTTTACAGCATGTTCCATCTATTAGTCATCAGGATACAGTTCTAGCAACTCTAGAATCCATCAAAGATTACCTCAGCGTGCCTTACACTGCTTTGCACTTGCATCTCTGATGGCAAAAAACAATAGACCCGGCTCTAACTATGGTCACGCACAAGCAAGGCCTCCCCCTAACTATAAATGATGCGAGGGGAAAACTACCTTGCTCTGCAGGAAAATTGGGCCCATACAAACCACAGAAATTGCCCGCTTTTGGATGACTGACCAAAGTACAAGGGATTTAGCTCTACTTAGCACGCCAAAGCATCACTATTTAACACTTACACACACAGCCAGTGGACAGAAGAAGCACTGCGCATCATTTAGACCAAGATAAGATTTTTTATATTTTGGAGGGTGGACCTCAATCTAATTACGCGAAAAGCTGGAACTAATTTTTTAGCCTGCGGAGCTGAAGAAGACTGCAGGGTACAAATTTGTGTTGGATTTGACATTCACCTAATGAGTTCATATTGTTGGAACTGTGGAGAATTGGATTCTTGAATCTTCATTTTTTGTGTTGCAGACCCTAACTAATACAATGAGTTAAAGTCACCATCCTCAGCAACCCTCACCTAGATCTTGACTTGAGCCAGAAGCCACGAAGTTAACATAACTCATACACACCCACTTTTACGCGTTAACAACGAGAGTTTTTTTCTGCGCAGTGGCTATAGTTCCGGTACCGGAATCACTTCATTTTCACTAGAGTTCCGGTTGCGCATGTGCATACGAACTACGAGTAACCTTTGAAGTTTGATTTCACACAGAGATTGAAAAACAGCCAGGTAGTGCAGCTGAGCTGGAAGTAGGTGAGGCTTTCTCTTCTTTTGATGGAGAAGATTGCTAAGTATGAAGAAGCCAAGAGTTGCAAGTTTTATATTCGTGATTCAAGGACCATTGATGGAGCCAAAGGTCGTGTGAAGAAGTCACTGAATTGTGATCTGGAGTACTATGAGCTCTCTCTGTGTTGTATTCACGGAGGAAAGAAGCCACGTGAACATGGCCAAAGAGCTTCGTTGTAAGTACAGTTTAGCTGACTATCTAGCATTGCAAGCCTTATAACATTAGGTAATGAATAGCAAGCTTCCAAGCTTCTCTTTTCGGAGTTTCATCACCAGTACTTTTTTTGGTACCATATTTCTTATTCAGTTTCTGTTGATAGAGCTCCCCCTCACTTCCGGAATGGCTACTAAAAAGCTGGGGGGAATGAGGTGACCTGGCAATAGTAAAGCTACAACAAATAGTCTGGCTACCTAGTAGCTACTGCACTGGTGTAGGAACAGGGACCAGGGTGGCCCTGGCACCCCAAAATATTACAGCTAAGCTAGTATAGTCTCAGCCACCAGTACTGGACATAGGCCACCCCAAAGAAAATCATCTTCCTATGCCTATGTACATTGCAGGACGTTCAAACAAGACTGCCCTGTTCAGATCAAGTTAAGAACATCCATGGATGGTAAATCGCTGGAAGTGAAATCTTTTGAGAGCAATCATAATCATGAAGTCTCAAAGGTATGGTGCTAATACATTTTATTGCAAGCATCTTATATCACAACAACTTGCATGTTTTCGAGGATGTTATAACTATATATAGCTATCCCCCCTCCCCCCACACCCACACCCACACACACACACACACACACAAACACATGCACACAATCATAGGAGCTTTATGCTCATCTACCACACCAGCGACAGTTGGATAATGAAATAGTGGATGAAGTAAAGCATCTACTTGAGCTTAAAGTGAGTTACTTTGGGATCATGTTTCCAATAAGACTGGGAAAATTGTTACTTTGAAGGATATTGCTAATGTGCAAACAGCAGTTAGGGGAAGTAAAAGCAGAAATGATTTGAAATCTGTTATTGAAATGCTTCAAAAAGAACCAGGTATTACATCACACACACACACACACACAGAGTTTGTTTTCTCTTGGTACTACAGCTATAGCCAATGTATTTTTTCTAGGAGGGACTGTTGAACTTGTAAAAGACGAGGAAAGTAATCTACGTGGTGTTTTCTTTCAAGATGCTGACATGAAAACTACATTCAGAGGCTATCCAGAAGTATTGTTTGTTGATGCTACATATAAACTGAATGAACTGGGGCTACCTCTTTATGTTCTCCTTATTGAAGATGGAAATGGCCTTAGTGAAATCGTAGCAATTTGGCTAGTAGCTGATGAAAGTGAAACTACTATACAGAGTATGGCAGATCTCTTGATAAAGCGCAATCCTTGTACTAAAGACATCAAGGTAGTAATGGCGGACAAGGACTTCACTGAGAGAGAAGTATTTGCTAACGCTTTTCCACAAGCAAGCTTGCTAATTTGTTTATTCCACACTCTAAGAACATTCAGGAGAGAAGTAACTGTTGAAAAAATGGTTATAACAGTTGGCCAGCGCGCATACGCTTTGGAAATGTTTCAGAAGATGGCGTATTCAAGGTCTGTTGATGAGTACGATAGTTATTACACTGATTTTAAATCATCTGCTCCACGTTCAGTTGTTTCCTACTTTGATAATAACTGGCACCCAATCAAAGAACAGTTGGTAATGTTCATGAAGCGTTCATCTGGGAATTTTCTGAATGATACAAATAATTGGTCGGAGTCCATAAACCAAAAAATAAAATCTGTGCTTACTAAATATGCCTCTCTAGAAGAGTTTACTGAGTATTTTCTTTCCTTACTTAAAACTCTACGGAATGAACGAGATAGCATTGCTATTAGCACTATGCATAAAGTTCCTTTCCTTGTATTTCCAGAAAGTTCACCTGAATATAGGTATAGGAAACTGTTGACTTCATTTGCCTACAACCATGTACTAAAGCAGATAGAATTAGCAGGGAAGGTTAAGCTTGTTCAAGATGATGGTGAAAATGTAGCTGAAACTTCTGCTGGAATACTCTCAGTTACATCTAACTCATGTGAGTGTTCATTTTGGAAGGGCATGTATCTTCCTTCCCTGTCGGCATATATTTGATTGTAGAAGACCCAAAGAGATTGACTTGTTTGATGGTGCATTATGTATTCAGAGGTGGACTATGGACTATTACAAACAAAATCAACGCACATTGGGAAGCAGGTCATCTTTTCCATCAGTCTTTCAGGTATCAACTGTAGCATCTGACACTCCAATAGTCCTTTCTCAGCATGAAAAGTATCATTTAATTACTTCTAAACTTGCATCACTTGCATCTGAAACTACAATGGGAGAATTTAACCAGCGGTATGAAGTACTTCTGGAGCTAATGAGTTTTTGGGAATCTGGAAAGGTTGCACATGTCTTGGAAGCATCTGTACTTGAGGATGCTACCGAAGGTATTATTTATACTTACTTCATATATTGGCCAAGGGAAGAGATGGTCTGAACTTAAGGTCAAACAGGCATTTCTAGTGTGATTTTAAAGTGTCTGTCCACAATGGCTACACATGATCCAATTTGAGTGGGAATTTTGCACTGACATTATGTGACTGTGGTGTTTCTATGGCTGCTGGTATGATAAAAAATAATACTCTACATCAGAAGCCTTTTCATTAAGGCCATGAAAATCTCTTGGTGATAACCCCTTAGACATCTCAGTCATTATGGTTAGCTTGATAATGTTTTCTAACATTCCTGGATCAAAATATCAAGCTAACCACTATTGAGATGATTCTAGGTAAATCAAGGGTACTAGAGGTATGGCTTCTGTAGGAGCTAATAGCTAAAAACTAATTAGTGCCCTTAATGAGCAAAGGTACCGTCTGTTCTACTTCCTCTTCCTGTACAAACTAATCTATTCACAAGATTAAACAGAATCCCCTCCCTGTCTGAAAGAGATTAATTACCTTGTGATTAACTTATACTCTCCAGCATGGACCATGACTGAGTCTTTGTCTGAAGAAGATCAACTAACAAGTCCTGTAAGGTCAAGTTCAACACTTCCTGAGACTCCCAGCTCAGCAATGTCTGAAGATCCAGGCCTAGCACTCTCTGAAAATGTACTACCTGGAGTCCCAACCTTTAATCTGCCTGAAAATCTACACCCTGAAGATAGCCAACCTAAACCCAAGCTCTACGCTATCAACTACTCCTCTAGCAGGTAAGACACCATCAGGGAACCTCTCTAAACAGAGGTGGTCTTATATGAGTGATGTTCTAGTTCCTCTACAGCCTTTCATCATGAAATTCATGGGATAACTTTTTTAGTAGACACATAATCTTTAATCCAATTCATAGCTATTTCAGAGATAAAGATCCCTCCGAAAATGCCGAAACGTGGAAGACCTAAAAGTGCTCAATTGACAACAATAGGCCTACCACGGAAAAGGTCAAAAATAATGTCTCATGGAAAGCCGGTTGAATTCTTAAAGAAGCCAATACTGGATCAACATAGAAGTAAGTGGGTAGGGGCATTCATAATTTTTTTTATAATGCCTACCCTAGCTATGTAGCTATGAGAAGGGGCCTGTTATTCTGTAGACCTTTTAAGGGAGTTGCACACACCCGGTATGGCCATGAAAATCATTTTAAAAAAAATTGGTGCATTCTGTCCCCTTTCTGGTAATTAATGGGCCATGCACAGTTAAGATCATGTTGAAATTTTGTCCAAAAAATTGGGGGAGGGAGGGGGGGATGACCTATCTCTCCCCCCCCCCCCCCCCCCCTTTACTTGAAAAAATTGGACAACCCTCTCCCACCCCGTTGTCCTCTCAAAGAGCTCTACACAATGACAATGATTAATTTTAGCACCACACACACACACACACACACACACACACACAAAAAAAATAATAATAATAAAAAAATAAAAAATGAGGGGGGGGGGGGGCTAAAATTACTCACTGTCATTACATAGAGCTCTTCAAGAGGAGTCCAATGAACAAACACTTTTTTTATGAGTATAAAAAATGTTCTCTAGTGATGACAAGATGGTTTGTGGATGATGATATTGCTGAAAAGGCCATATCGACTTCTTACAGGATTTTGGAAACAGAAGTTGAAGTAGTGCCTGAGAATGTGCCAGCTGCATGTACTGATGAAAATGTCAATATTTTGGCTAAGACAATATTTTATGATTGATGGGTGGAGCTGTGTCAAGGCAGTTCTTGATGCACACAAAGAAAATGATTATTGCCTGTGTAATGCTTGCAAAGAAGAACTTCACTCAGAAAATTCCATTGGCTGTGACTCTTGTTTACAGTGGTTTCATTTGAGGTGTATAGCAAAGAAAAAACCCCCTAAGAGCAGAAAGTGGTTTTGTAGAGAGTGCTACAATGTTTGCTAACTCATAACTGGCTGCAGATAACTAACACTCAATGTATTGTGCTGTCATGAACTTTTGTATTATTGTGTCATGAACTTTTGTTTGCTATGAGTAGGTGTGGTCAGTACAAACATGTGGCGGCTGGGTCATAGCTTAGCATCAAAGTAGATTGGATAATCCTTTTCCAGCTTCTCAAAAGGAATTCCTGCAAGAGGAAGGAAAGGACACGTCTGGGAGCAGTCTTTCGTCCATTATAGAGCTCTATTCCAGGAAGCTAAAGAAATTAAAGTGCATTGACAGAGGCCATGCCACTTCCCAAGTGTATGGCTAGCTATATAACTAGCAATATCACTAAACGTGAATCCAGTGATAACCTCCCAGGAAAGGACACATAGCTATATTATAGGTAAACTAGCTAGTTTGGCAAACAGCTAGTCAATAAGCTGCTAGCTCTAAAAATACTGGACATAATCGATCCACTGTGCACGCCACGCCCCCAAAAGACTTTGCACATGCGCAACCGGAACTCTAGTGAAAATGAAGTGATTCCGGTACCTGAACTCTAGCCACTGCCCTAAATGTAACTCTATGCTACTTTATAGCTTGCCCTTCTCTTAGATACTATAAGATGAAGAAAAGCTGATCATTAATATATAGTATAAATATCATTTTTTGCATTTTTAATGAATTTTTAAAAGTGATGTATATTATGCATTCCTGGATTAACAGTGGAGTAACCACCACCTTAAGTACATAAAATTATTAATGTAAAGCAAACATCAATTAATGAAGGCTTCAATAGGTAAATTGACTTGAAATCTTATTTTTGCAACAATAGAGAACACCCTTTCTTCTGCATTGCTATGGGACAAGAATAGTATGTACTTCACTACTTTAAACAGTAGATTGAAATGTAGGCTATCACAGACAAGATTTCCTCTAGTGCCATATTAGATCAATTCGCTCAAACTGAGAAGGCACTTCATCTTGCAGCTTTGATAATCAAGGGCAGATTTTTCAGAAGATGAGATTAACTAGTAGTTAATAATAAGCTCAGACTCTGGCTTAATTTTTTTAGCATATATTTTTTTTGTAAATTATATATGTAGTGGTTTGGTAAACAGTATTTAACCATGACAGTAGTGGTTAACAGGTAAGCATAGTAGCTATAACATTGTAACAGCGGCTTAGAGAACTGGCTTGACTCTTAGCCTAATTGCTAGTAGCTAGTACCGTGTCTATAGATAGTGGTTTAACACTCCTTTAGAGCCAGGAGAATCATCCAATGAATTTAAGACCAGCTATCAGCCAGTAGTCAGCCTAAACTCAGCTAATAATATTCGATCAGTGTATTCTAAAATAGTTTTTAAAGTGATGTTGAGTGCAGAATCCACTGTAGCAATTACCATTCCTGTGGTTTTATTTGTACACTTCAATTCATATTATCAGATCACGTGATTATTTTCTAGTGAGCATGTGGCTGTGTGTGTTCTTGATATACAATAAATTATTATAAGAAAGTAGAGTCTAGTAACTAGCTAGCCTACACCACTATCTTTAATGAAATAGAGCCTATATGTGTGCACATAAAATTGAATATTACTCTAATTTGTTCTCTTACACCTCTTGGATTTTTAAGAAAATTTTTGCTTCCGCACTTCGTGCAGGAGGGGGCATATCCCCTCCCGGCACCTTCCCCCTTGAGCCAAATTGCACCTCTTTAGTCTTTAGCCCCCCCCCCCACCCCGTCCTAAAAAGTTGTCTACATCCCTGCACAATTTCGAACAATTCTACAAGCTTCAGACCACACACCCTTATGTGACATCACAACACACCTTATACTCTCATGTGACATCACAACACACCCTTATGTGAGACCATCAATAACAGGTAGTAATGTTGTTTTAGTCAACTAAAGCTATAGATTTAGTACTAGGAAAACTAATCTCAGTTGGTCAAAAACTAACTAAAAGTTGTCATGCTAAAGCTTAAAGTGACCATAACTAAAATATTATTTGTGACAAGACTTGTTGCTAGTTTTACTAACATTAAAAAATAATTATCATCCTGTTGAATCATAGATGTTTTGGAGCATGGGGGCACACCCTGAATGGGAATAAGGTTAGGGGTGGGCAAGGACTCTGCACTATAGAATACCATTGTGTAGGACCCACTATGAAAATTGATACAAGAATTGGCTAGCATGATCATGATTTGTTACAAGAAAACACTGTAGGCTTTAGCTTACCTAAATTAAGTTATTCAGCTGGACACACCTCTGGATCTGGGCACACCCCAAGTCTCAACACACCCCTTCTACCCGGCCACAAGGGGGTTCTCCCCCCTCCTTCTTAGAAGTCTACAGGCTAGAAGTAGACGCACCTCCACACCTAACCCCCTTAAGTCACATGGGGGTTCAGCTGGACACATCCTTTCACAAGGGAAGGGCAAAGGGGGAGGTTGCAGCCCCTCCCCCTCCCTAGATCCACTTCTTAGACAATATGAGTGCAGTCAGGCCTATGCACGGTGGAGTAGGAACAGGGGAGCAGAGGAGTAGGGCACTGCCCCCCCAACAGTGAGTACTCTCAATCTGCTTTAAAAGTGACACTGCTGCGTCTTGTTCTTGATTTCCTATTATGCCCCTCCCACTTGCATCTTGTTCTTGATTTCCTACTATGCCCCTCCCACTAGCAATCACACTAAAAGAAGTGATCTTACCGTCTAAGCTATGACCAGACCACTTCACTTCACATCAGGGGTGTAGACAAGGGGGGAAGTGGATAACAAGCTTTCACATACTTTATGTTTACTCCAACTTATCACAATGTCAACAATGCACAGTGATATTTTTTATAAAAGGACAACAGGGTGATTATCTACAGTAAAATAGCATTCTAATGATAATATGTGATTTTGTATTGAACAGCAATTATTATTATTTATAAAACTTAAAATAAACTTGAGAAAGTATTGAGAAATGAGCACCTAAACTAGGGCTATAATCACAACCACATACCCATGACAAAAGTGTGTTCAAAGTGTCCTAATACTGTCCTGGACTATAAGTTAAACCTTCTCTCTGGAGATTTCTCTAATGTGCTGCAGCTCTTGCTATTGTCCTGTCTCTCCTTTGCTTTTTTACCACATGCATTAACTACCATCCATTCTGGCTTATCTTTGTGTTACAGTTGCCCCAAAAAGTCATAGATCACTGAAGGAATGAATACTATGTCACTACTTAAAAAAAGCTTATAGTACTCACTCCAGAGCTCAAGTGCTTCAAGGCTTCAGCTAAAGTGGTTCTCCTAGATGCTGACTTTTTACTGCTTCTGTAGTACATCTTGGGTGGCATTTTCGGTTAGAGAACAGTTCAAATTACAGAAACCCTGTGTAGTGCTAAACTCTAATAGTAGCACATGCTCAGAGACTCGTAAAGTGTAGAACCAGTGGCGTAGCCAGCCTGTTTCCTGGTTGCCCGGAAACCCCCTTAGCTCTGAGAGAAGGGAGGGGCTGACACACCACAACTTTATAGAATGTGTAGATAGCTATCAAAATCTACCACGAGAAGGACCCACAAGGTAGGCCCAGTCTAGCACTAGCAGCTGTATAGCAGAATGAAGAGATTGACAGAGTATGGATTTGTTAGCAAGCCCAAGTCTAGTAGGTTAGCAAGAGAAGAAAGTGTAGAGGAAAGTGAGTCCCAAGAAGATCTATCACCAGAGCCTGTTGACCAAGAAGCAGGACCACAGCTTCCAGGCTCACCACAGCCACCACAGTTACCACAGCTGGTTAGAAATGATCTTGGTACTTACAGCAGTGCTGACATGAGGAAACTCTCACAGTCTGACAGTGAGAGGCTTTGGGTTTTGAGAAATGCCTTTAGGCCAGATGTAACATATAAATATCCAGCTAAGGATGAATATGGCAAGAAACGCTCATTCCAGCATGCTTGGATTAGTCAGTTCCCTTGGTTATGTTATTCTGTGGCATCTAACGGGGGCTACTGTATTAACTGCTTTTTATTTGCAAAGCGGTTCTTGAATCTTGGCCAACTTGTGACATCTCCTATGACTAACTTCACTTGTGCCAAAGTTACTCTCAGTGAACATGATAAACAGGCATCACATAAAATGGCTAGTGAAGATGCTGTTGATTTTATTAATCATGTTGATACGTAAGGGTGGGCCAAGTATAGGCCAACTGATTCAAAATGAGGCTTCAGCAAGTATCATACGTAATCGCCTCAAACTTAGGTCTATCCTAAAGACAATAGTGTTTTGTGCTAACCAAATGATAGCTCTTAGAGGGCATCGTGAGCAAGCTGTGCACGTTGAACAAGGCTCAAATTTCCGTGCTTTGTTAGATTTCCGCATTGATGCTAGTGACACAGTGCTAGCTGAGCATTTTGCAAGTGCACCACGAAATGCTCAGTACAATTCCAAAATGATCTCATTGCTTGTGTTGGTGAATGGTTAAGAAATAAAATCCTCTTTCGTGTTAAAACAGCCAAATTCTTTTCTGTTATTGCTGATGAAGCAGTAGATTGCTCCAATAAGGAACAGCTTCCATTGGTATTGAGATATGTTGATGGTAATGTTATTAAAGAAGAATTTGTTGATTTTATACTCTGTGATAGTACTACTGGAAGGGCTATTGCAGCTAAGATAATTGAAGCCTTACAGGGTTATGGTCTTGATTTAAATTATCTCCGTGGTCAAGCATATGACGGTGCTGGTAACATGGCTGGTAAATACCATGGTGCTGCTGCTATCATCCAGTCCTCTTTTCCTAAAGCAGTGTATGTTCACTGTGCTGCTCACACCCTTAACCTCTGTGTAGTAGCAGCTTGTAGCATCCAATGTGTCAAGAATATGATGAGTAACATGGTTGAAATTTGCCAGTTTTTCTCTAATTCAGCAAAGCGTGAGCTTGAATTGGAAAATAACATTAAAAGCATGAATTGTAGCAAAGCAACCAAGTTAGTAAATTCGTGTAAGACCCGTTGGGTAGCACGTATCAATGCATTTGAAGTGTTTCTTGACCTGTACCCTGCTGTGGTTAAAACTTTTGAGGTGATTAGTGAGGGTAGTGCATTTGGTTGGAATGCTGACTCCTGTAAAGCAGCTGATACTCTTCTTACATACATAACACAGTTCAAGTTCATCATGGCTTTCATGGTATGCCATAAATGTTTTGGGTATATAAAAGGGCTAACAATATCACTTCAGAAGAGAGCCAATAATATTTGTCAGGCCTATGATGAAGTTAAAACTGTGGAGATGGCTATAAATGAGGTTCGTGAAGCTATTGATACTCATCATAAGGAATGGTTTGATGCTGCTGTAACTCTGGGGAGGAAGGTTGGTGCCTCTGATCCTGAGCTGCCCAGGCGCTGCGGTCGTCAGACAGCCAGAAGCAACATACCAGGTGACACACCAGAAGTGTATTACAAGCGAAGCATTTCCATTCCATTTGTTGATGAACTACTTGGCCATTTAAAGACTCGGTTTTCTGATATCCAGCAGAAAACTTTAAGGGGCATGACTTTAGTACCATCAGTCCTAATGGATAATACCATTCCTCATTCCAGTGTAGATGAGCTAAAAGAACAGTATAGAGAAGACTTGGTGTCTAGTTCATCGTTTGAGTCTGAATTTCACTTGTGGAAGTGTAAATGGAGCTCATTTAGCCAACCATTAAGTCCTGCAAGTTCATTACTGTATGCAAATGAAAACATGTTTCCTAATATACATCACTTGTTGCAATAGTTTGCACTATTCCAGTGACTAGCTGTGAATGTGAACACAGTGTTAGTGTTCTTCGTCGTTTAAAGACATATCTCAGATCAAAGATGACTCAAGAGAGACTAAGTGGACTGGCCTTGATGCACATAAACTATGGTATCGAACTAGATTATGAAGCAATTATCAATATTTTTGCCCATAAGCATCCTCGTAGGATGGTATTAGGGGACATTTTGCAGGACTAATGTATTTTTACTATTAATAATTATGATGATTGTGTGTCAAAACAATTAAAGTGGGCGTAGTTATGGTTTAAAGTGGGCGTGGTCAGGGCAAAAATTTTCCTAGCGCTTTGTGCGCAATCCTATGGAAACCCCCATCTTCATTTTCTGGCTACACCCCTGTAGAACATAGTATAAGCTACAATTTAGTAGGTGAAAGAAAAGGTCGTGGCCATCTTTTCGGTATGACCGGACTTTAAACAGTCTTCTTCAGCACAGGAACGGTTGGTGATAATCATGGTGTGTTCAATTGTTGCCAAATTTGAAACTAGTATTTTTGACATGTTCTTTAGTCATTTGTAATAATAAAAAAAAGTTCATTTATTGAGTAAATGCCTCCTATGGTACCGCCTCAGTATTCTATTTATGTTTGCTCAACCAACCAGTAGCTCCAAATTTCAATAACGTTGATCACAAAATTCACAATTATTCTTAATTATTTTTAGAAGTACTTGCCATTTTGTACTATTGTCCAAAAAGCAAGAAAATATTTTTGCTCACTATTAAATCCCTCAGCTGCATGTTTGGTAGTATTGTGAATTACGTATGTGGCAAAGACATCCAAAATACTTTCATTTTTGGCTTCAAATAATTTTTCTATACAAAACCATTGTGTTTATCCATATTAACAGGATGTACATTCCATCAAAGCACCTTTTCATCGAGTAAAAACACCTTCTGCACTGTTGTCAGAAACTAAGCACATTAATTCTAAAACTCTTACCATTTTCCTGTTCATACATCCCTTACCAACAAAGAATGCAGGCTTTCAGTTTGCTGAAGGTAAGCAACCAAATGGATCCTGCAGTAAAGGTGTAATTACATATGATTATGGCAGCAGTCTTTGTTGCTGCACATTCATACGTATTTCTTGGCAATTCCACTGTCAGGAAACATAAGAGGGGGGATCAGCATGAGCTGCTGCTTGAAAAGGCAAATTATGAAGCCTGTAAAGAGTACAGTAACCTTCATTTGTGATGATGATCTATCAGGCAAGAAAGAGGCTAGGCTCTGACATGAGTTGATAACTTTAGCTAGCCTCTTATGTTCTCTACCTTCAAAGTCAAGATGATGCTCTATATCATGTTTACCCTGCTGATAAGCAATTCCAAATGTAGAACTGCATACAGTACACTGAACCTTATCAGGACATCCCCTCACTGGTTGGATACATGGCCAGAAGCTTGACCATAGCTATATTCTCTTTGGAATGTTAATATGGAGTACTTTTTTAGTTACAGTAACACACAGCTAGCAGCTGTATGTAGTTCATGTTATACAAACAGTGGTCTACAAGTTATGATAATCAGTCATCCACTTAGCTAGCTAACACCAACCAACATGCATTCCAAATTGGTTTTTCAAACACCCATGCTGGTTGGTAGGTAGCTATCACTGTACAACTGCTGGTCACTAAGAACGCAGAATATAAAATGAAGCCGCGCCAGTCACCCTAAAGTGTTCTTATAGCCGGCATTTATTTTAAGAGGTCAAAGGTTAAAAGGTACTGCTAATTCTTATCCCTTTCGCTACACTAATTTTCGATTTTTTTTTATTTGGCATTGGTCGTCACTAGGCGCCGGCGCCCCAGGCAGCAAAAGGTCGCGCAGGTCAGCGTAACGTCATGCTGGCGGCTAGCAGATCAAGGCAGAAAGAATGAGCTCCTTGGAGACTCTTGCTGACCTGCTTATGGCCTCTCTCACACCGACGATCCTCTACGGCACTGCCCCATGCACTATGCCACTCTCCTTTTCTTTTCATTTTTTTTTTTTTTTTTTTAAAGTCCATATAAAGTGAACATCAAAGGTAGATCAAAGGCAGCTCCTCCCTGTGGTCAAACATCTGAGAACTGACGGACCACAACCCATTGTTCTGACTTCCGATGCCGACAGTCAAAGGTTGAGGACGTCCTGGTGCCGACGGGGTCCGAGTAACGGACGGTTGAAAAGTGTGTAAAATTACACTCTTTTGGGAGCGAAAGGGTTAGTCTTGTCACTCCAAGGTCAAGAGTTCACTGCTGACTCAAATTGACCCATATCTCTATACAAATCCCAGCCCACATCTTCATTTCTTGCACAATTTCAGACAATCCTACAAGCTTCAGACCACACACCCTTATGTGACATCACAACGGACCTTATACCCTTATGTGACTCACAACACACCCTTATGCTAGAACATCAATAACAGGTCATTTTTGATCTCATGATGTTTTAGTTAACTAAAACTATAATTTAGTACCAGGTATTAGTCACAAAACTGATCTCAATTAGTCAAAAACTAACTAAAAGTTGTCATACTAAAGCTTACATTGACCATAACATTAATCACTAAGGTTGACCAAATCTTTGTAATACTCTTTGTGACAAGACTTGTTGCTGGTTTCACTAACAGTTACATTATTAATATCATCTTTGAATCATAGATGTTTTGGAGCATGGGGGCACACCCTGAATGGGAATGAGGTTAGGGGTGGGCAAGGACTCCGTGCTATAGAATACCATTGGGTAGGAGACTATCTAGCATGATTTGTTACAAGAAAACACTGTAGGCTTTCCAAAATAGCTTAGCTTACCTAAATTAACAATTTTAGCAATACAGATGTACCTAGTTCACCAGTGTGTGTATGAAGAAGCTCGTGATGACATTCTTGATTCTGATCATAGGTATGACTCTATGTGATGAAGAGATGAAAAGGCTATGTGCTCTGCAGTCTCTGTAATTGTAAAGAAGCTATACCAAAGAAGAATGTAAAGTTAAGAATATTCAATGAAATAACACATTTCAGAAATTGCTTGCACATGAAATTACTTTAGATGCTGAAAGGTTATCTAACTAAATTTGGCATATAGGCTAGCATGTTCCTTATTGATCTGCATGTTTAACCATGGGTGGGTGGAGGGGGCATTTCTCCCATGCTTCCTATGCCTATGTGAATTCACGCAGTCTTCTCAAAAGTATTATAACATAATAATGTTTATTAATATTATAGCTAATCTTCACTAGCTACTGAAGTTAGTTTTGATTTGAATTTTTGAGTCTAGAAACTTTTGGGGTAGGTGCAAATTCCTTTATCTCCTCATGTAATCCATACCTACATAATGATAATTGAGAGAGTTTATAAAATAAAAGAGGAAAGGAAGGAAGGTGGGGGGGAGGAGGTGCCCCCACACTCTACCTATAGAGTCTACAGGCCAGCTAGATACACATCTGGTTCCACGCCCCTCTAAACACACCCAGGGTCTTCACACACCCCTTCTAGCGGGCCACAAGGGGGTTCCCCCTCCTCCTTCTGCGAGGTCTACAGGATCTAGACACACCTCCAAATCTCTCACACACACCCCTTAACTCTCTAGGTCAAGTGGGGGTTCAGCTGGACACACCTACACTCCCACACCCCTCTGGACACATTCAGGGTCTCCACACACACACACCCTTCTAGCGGGCCACAAGGGGGTTCCCCCTCCTCCTTCTGAGAGGTCTATAGGATCTAGACACACCTCCAAATCTCTCTCACACACACACCCCTTAACTCCCTAGGTCAAGTGGGGGTTCAGCTGGACACACCTACACTCCCACACCCCTCTGGAGGGTCTCCACACACACACACACACACCCTTCTAGTGGGCCACAAGGGGGTTCCCCCTCCTTCTGAGAGGTCTAGAGGATCTGGACACACCTCCAAATCTCTCACACACACACCCCTTAACTCTCTAGGTCAAGTTGGGGTTCAGCTGGACACACCTACACTCCCACACCCCTCTGTACACACCCCAAGTCTACACACACCAATGTCGAGGTCAAGGGAGTCTCAGGAGGGGTGTTCCCCCACAACACTCTTTCCTAGCTTCTACAGGCTAGATAGTGATTCTGTGGGCTGGACACACACCCTAGGCTCACACTTCTCAGCTCAGATATTAGGTTAGCTTAGCTACGGAACTTACAGCTGCTATCAATGTCACTGTCCACTCCTTCGCTTAAAAGCCTGGAGCCCCAGAATTCCAATCCATATTGCTAGGTCCTCGATACTAATCTTGTCACTCCAAGGTCAAGAGTTCACTGCTGACTCAAATTGACCCATATCTCTATACAAATCCCAGCCCACATCTTCATTTCTTGCACAATTTCAGACAATGCTACAAGCTTCAGACCACACACCCTTATGTGACATCACAACGCACCTTATACCCTTATGTGACATCACAACACACCCTTATGTGAGACCATCAACAACAGGTCATTTTTGATCTCATGATGTTTTAGTCAACTAAAACTATAATTTAGTACCAGCTATTAGTCACAAAACTGATCTCAATTAGTCAAAAACTAACTAAAAGTTGTCATACTAAAGCTTACATTGACCATAACATTAATCACTAAGGTTGACCAAATCTTTGTAATACTCTTTGTGACAAGACTTGTTGCTGGTTTCACTAACAGTTACATTATTAAAAAAATAATATCATCTTTGAATCTTAGATGTTTTGGAGCATGGGGGCACAGCCTGAATGGGAATGAGGTTAGGGGTGGGCAAGGACTCCGTGCTATAGAATACCATTGGGTGGGAGACTATCTAGCATGTGATTTGTTACAAGAAAACACTGTAGGCTTTCCAAAATAGCTTAGCTTACCTAAATTAACAATTTTAGCAATACAGATGTACCTAGTTCACCAGTGCGGGTATGAAGAAGCTCGTGATGACATTCTTGATTCTGATCATAGGTATGACTCTATGTGATGAAGAGCTGAAAAGGCTATGCTCTGCAGTCTCTGTAATTCTAAAGAAGCTATACCAAAGAAGAATGTAAAGTTAAGAATATTCAATGGAATAGCACATTTCAGAAATTGCTTGCAATGAAATTACTTTAGATGCTGAAAGGTTATCTAACTAAATTTGGCATATAGGCTAGCATGTTCCTTATTGATCTGCATGTTTAACCATGGGTGGGTGGAGGGGGCATTTCTCCCATGCTTCCTATGCCTATGTGAATTCATGCAGTCTTCTCAAAAGTATTATAACATAATAATCTTTATTAATATAGCTAATCTTCACTAGCTACTGAAGTTAGTTTTGATCTGAATTTTTGAGTCTAGAAACTTTTGGGGTAGGTGCAAATTCCTTTATCTCCTCATGTAATCCATACCTACATAATGATAATTGAGAGAGCTTATAAAATAAAAGAGGAAAGGAAGGAAGGTGGGGAGGAGGTGCCCCCACACTCTACCTATAGAGCCTACAGGCCAGCTAGATACACATCTGGTTCCACGTCCCTCTAAACACACCCAGGGTCTTCACACACCCCTTCTAGCGGGCCACAAGGGGGTTCCCCCTCCTCCTTCTGAGAGGTCTACAGGCTCTAGACACACCTCCAAATCTCTCACACACACACCCCCTTAACTCTCTAGGTAAAGTGGGGGTTCAGCTGGACACACCTCCACTCCCACACCCCTCTGGACACATTCAGGGTCTCCACACACACCCTTCTAGCGGGCCACAAGGGGGTTCCCCCTCCTCCTTCTGAGAGGTCTACAGGCTCTAGACACACCTCCAAATCTCTCTCACACACACCCCTTAACTCCCTAGGTCAAGTGGGGGTTCAGCTGGACACACCTACACTCCCACACCCCTCTGGACACATTCAGGGTCTCCACACACACCCTTCTAGCGGCCACAAGGGGGTTCCCCCTCCTCCTTCTGCAAGGTCTACAGGATCTAGACACACCTACAAATCTCTCACACACACCCCTTAACTCTCTAGGTCAAGTGGGGGTTCAGCTGGACACACCTACACTCCCACACCCCTCTGGACACACCCCAAGTCTACACACACCGAGGTCGAGGGAGTCTCAGGAGGGGTGTTCCCCCACAACACTCTTTCCTAGCTTCTACAGGCAAGATAGTGATTCTGTGGGCTGGACACACACCCTAGGCTCACACTTCTCAGCTCAGATATTAGGTTAGCTTAGCTACGGAACTTACAGCTGCTATCAATGTCACTGTCCACTCCTTCGCTTAAAAGCCTGGAGCCCCAGAATTCCAATCCATATTGCTAGGTCCTCGATACTAACCCTTTTGCTACACTAATTTTGGATTTTTTTTGGATTTGGCATTGGTCGTCACTAGGCGCCGGCGCCCCCAGGCAGCAAAAGGTCGCGCAGGTCGGCGTGACGTCATGCTGGCGGCTAGCAGATCAAGGCAGAAAGAATGAGCTCCTTGGAGACTCTTGCTGGCCTGCTTATGGCCTCTCTCACACCGACGATCCTCTACGGCACTGCCCCATGCACTATGCCACTCTCCTTTTTCATTTTTTTTTAAAGTCCATATAAAGCGAACATCAAAGGAAGATCAAAGGCAGCTCCTCCCTGTGGTCAAACATCTGAGAACTGACGGACCACAACCCATTGTTCTGACTTCCGATGCCGACAGTTAAAGGTTGGCGGCAGGAGGACGTCCTGGTGCCGACGGGTCCGATTAACGGACGGTTGAAAAGTGTGTAAAATTACACTCTTTTGGGAGCGAAAGGGTTAGTCTTGTCACTCCAAGGTCAAGAGTTCACTGCTGACTCAAATTGACCCATATCTCTATACAAATCCCAGCCAACATCTTCATTTCTTGCACAATTTCAGACAATCCTACAAGCTTCAGACCACACACCCTTATGTGACATCACAACGGACCTTATACCCTTATGTGACTCACAACACACCCTTATGCTAGAACATCAATAACAGGTCATTTTTGATCTCATGATGTTTTAGTTAACTAAAACTATAATTTAGTACCAGGTATTAGTCACAAAACTGATCTCAATTGGTCAAAAACTAAGTAAAAGTTGTCATACTAAAGCTTACATTGACCATAACACTAATCACTAAGGTTGACCAAATCTTTGTAATACTATTTGTGACAAGACTTGTTGCTGGTTTCACTGAAAGTTACATTATAAAAAAATAATTTGAATCATAGATGTTTTGGAGCATGGGGGCACACCCTGAATGGGAATGAGGTTAGGGGTGGGCAAGGACTCCGTGCTATAGAATACCATTGGGTAGGAGACTATCTAGCATGATTTGTTACAAGAAAACACTGTAGGCTTTCCAAAATAGCTTAGCTTACCTAAATTAACAATTTTAGCAATACAGATGTACCTAGTTCACCAGTGTGTGTATGAAGAAGCTCGTGATGACATTCTTGATTCTGATCATAGGTATGACTCTATGTGATGAAGAACTGAAAAGGCTATGCTCTGCAGTCTCTGTAATTGTAAAGAAGCTATACCAAAGAAGAATGTAAAGTTAAGAATATTCAATGGAATAGCACATTTCAGAAATTGCTTGCAATGAAGTTACTTTAGATGCTGAAAGGTTATATAACTAAATTTGGCATATAGGCTAGCATGTTCCTTATTGATCTGCATGTTTAACCATGGGTGGGTGGAGGGGGCATTTCTCCCATGCTTCCTATGCCTATGTGAATTCACGCAGTCTTCTCAAAAGTATTATAACATAATAATGTTTATTAATATAATCTTCACTAACTAGCTACTGAAGTTAGTTTTGATCTGAATTTTGAGTCTAGAATTGGGGTAGGTGCAAATTCCTTTATCTCCTCATGTAATCCATACCTACATAATGACAATTGAGAGATTATAAAATAAAAGAGGAAAGGAAGGAAGGTGTGTGTGGGGGGAGGTGCCCCCAGACTCTTCCTATAGAGTCTACAGGCCAGCTAGACACACATCTGGTTCCACACCCCTCTAGACACCCAGAGCCTTCACACACCCCTTCTACCGGGCCTTAAGGAGGGTTCCCCCCTTTTTTCTGAGAGGTCTACTGGCTAAACACACCTCCAAATCTCTCTCACACACACCCCTTCACTGTCTAGGTCAAGTGGGGGTTCAGCTGGACACACCTCCCCCCACACCCCTCTGGACACACTCAGGGTCTCCACACACACCCTTCTACCGGGTGACAAGGGGGTTCCCCTCCTCCTTCTGAGAGCTCTACAGGATATAGACACACCTACAAATCTCTCACACACACCCCTTAACTCTCTAGGTCAAGTGGGGGTTCAGCTGGACACACCTCCACTCCCACACCCATCTGGACACACCCCAAGTCTCCACACACCAATGTCGAGGTCGAGGGAGTCTCAGGAGGGGTGTTCCCCCACAACACTCTTTCCTAGCTTCTACAGGCAAGATAGTGATTCTGTGGGCTGGACACACACCTTAGGCTCACACTTCTCAGCTCAGATATTAGCTACGGAACTTACAGCTGCTATCAATGTTACTGTCCACTCCTTCGCTTAAAAGCCTAGAGCCCCAGAATTCCAATCCATATTGCTAGGTCCTCGATACTAACCCTTTCGCTACACTAATTTTGGATTTTTTTTATTAGGCATTGGTCGTCACTAGGCGTCGGCGCCCCCCAGGCAGCAAAAGGTCGCGCAGGTCAGCATGACGTCATGCTGGCTGCTAGCAGATCAAGGCAGAAAGAATGAGCTCCTTGGAGATTCTTGCTGGCCTGCTTATGGCCTCTCTCACACCGACGATCCTCTACGGCACTGCCCCATGCACTATGCCACTCTCCTTTTTCATTTTTTTTTAAAGTCCATATAAAGCGAACATCAAAGGAAGATCAAAGGCAGCTCCTCCCTGTGGTCAAACATCTGAGAACTGACGGACCACAACCCATTGTTCTGACTTCCGATGCCGACAGTCAAAGGTTGGCGGCAGGAGGACGTCCTGGTGCCGACGGGATCCGAGTAACGGACGGTTGAAAAGTGTGTAAAATTACACTCTTTTGGGAGCGAAAGGGTTAAAGGATAACCGACATGGAAATTTTTTTTTTTGCATTTTTCATTTTTCAGTAGTCCTATATACATAGACATGTGTGGCAAAAGATTAAAACTTCTGGTCAAGTATGCTCTGAGTTTAATGTCTAACCAATAATATGAGTTTTTACAATACATCCTGTTTTGGGCGGGGCCTATCGATGACGTAACGACGTGAACGATGCGCTTGGCTTCCATTGCAATAGTGTAGTTTTAGGCCAGCTAAAAGTAAACTGTGACTGTTGCTAGGGTGAAATATGTCTGGGAGTGAACAGAGCAGCCAAGAAGGGTTTGATTTTGAGTCAGCAATTTCCTCTGGGAGTGTTAGTGAAGGCTCTAGTGATGGTTCATTGATGCCAATGGTATATAGTTTGAACCAAGTGTGACTGATTCAGGGAGCTCCTCAGAGACTTCCAGTGATGAATCTGGAGTCAGACTTCATGGTAAGATGCTACCAACTGTAGAATGTGTACAAGAGAACTAACTTCATCCTTGTATAGGTGGCCATTGCACAATCATGCGACAAAATTAATATACGTACAGTGTGTGTGCTGCAGAGAAAGTGCACCCATTCTGAGAAAAATAAATTCAGAAGAATTTTAGTATTCACTGCATTACAGAGCATCCTGGATTTAGTCCAGTTTATAATACATGGGTTCTTCAAACTGCATATTGCATGGTGTTTCATCATCACCATCAACATGCAAGTTATACTGCTACCCCTACTTATTGGCTGGCTAGTAAAAATTTAATTTGGTTATATAGGCTATGTGGATGAACTACTTATGAATCCTGGAAGATCACTGGTTCAACCAAAGCAATTAGAATGACATCACCCATAACTGTGTAATGCTTTTGAGAAACCAGAAAAAATAGGCATTGATGAGCACAGGAGCAGATTATTATAGCTATATAATATAATTAAACTGTTATAGACTATTGATTTCTGTGTATGTTTTAGATTGAAAAGTGTCTCTGATCTTTTTAACCGAACAGGCTGGCAGTACCACAACACCGCTAGATCTTTTCATGTCGCCCTGCTCTAAGTCTAAATACAGCCTCTGAGGTGTATGGAATAGGGGTTGAGCGGCCCATTGCAGCTAGAACTGACGTGAAGACCCCGTGAGTGTCGAGTATTTCCTGCTGTATTTGCTGCCAAGAATTTCACTTTTGTGTGCTCTAACTTGGCTGAAGTGTAGTGGAGTCTTAGTTGTAGCTATTCATGTAGATTACTGCTTGTAAATTGGTTTTCATAATAAAATTTTATTGTATTTAGTGTGGTGACACTAAACATCACTAACTTGTACCCACCCCCTTAAAATCCTTACTGGTTTAAAATGAGTGGGATTAAGAGAAGTGAGACATCAGTGAGGAAAAGTCTAGTCTAGTTTGTTCATATTATTCTAGCTAGTTATTTTTCCTGAATGGTGTGTGCTACACTAAAATGTAAGATTGACTTTAAGTATAGTGAGGTCACCTTTGTGTACATAGCAGCTGCTGAACTTTTGCACTTACCATGGAAAGTTTCCCACTTTAACTGTTTTCTCCAGAGTTGTGAGATTAGACTAGTTTTTGATTTCAGTCAGTCAACAGCAATTTTTTTCCAAGCCACATAGAGCTGTGTCCCTATAGCCATGAGGATGGGGAAGGGACTGTGGAACAAGTGCAGAAACTTATGGGCTCTGTCCTGAAGGGAATTCTTCCTCTCAACTTCTCAAAATACCCACTCAACTTCACAAAATACCCCCTCAACTTCACTAAATACCACGCTTCTTTTCATCTTAAAATGCCCCCTCAACTTCTTATGTACTTAAGCAAAGGTGTGGCTAGGAGGAGGGGCTCAATATGCTCAACCCCCTGAACACAACATGCTAGACTACATGTTGGAGTGTTGTGAATTGTGATGCATTGCTATGGAGCTATAAGAAATTATATAAGGGATGATAATGAGGTGGAGTTTCAGGTTTAGACCACACCCCACACTATATCAAGGAAAATCTCAACTGCTAGACACTGGGATTTACTATTCCTTAACTCACCAGGGGAGAGTACCATAATGTTTAATTCTGTGCCTATAAGAATCCACTCCTGAAGCAAAAAAAGCCAATTCTGAAACTTTCCACTATCCAGTTTCACTGCCACACTAACATGCTGTAGTCTTGTGTTACATGCACTGTGTGATCCGGATATACTTACATGCATGTGTAACGTGCTGCTTCAAATGGTGCGTATTCCATCATAGTGGAGGGCCTGGAGTATTCAGTAAGGAAAGTATTTCTCTGGGCTGGGTTTTCAAAACTTGTCGAGTTACTGTTGTTCTTCAGAGATGTTGTAGACATGTGGTTGTGTTGGACAAATGTCATTGGCTTGTGTGTCTACTGCTGCAATAATCATGTGTATCTCACACATGATGTGTTGTATTAGCATGCCATACACGAACACACATGCATGCACACACACACAGATGCATGCGCACACATGCATACACATACACGCACGCATGCACACCTATCATTGTGTAGTCTCACATGCAAACCCTGAGAAGAACCAGCAGGTGTACTGCTAAGCCCACACCCCACCCCATTGGTTTCTAGCCACCTGGCTTACACATGTGGACAAGTTTTTTTGTGTACTGTGCCTTTGTCACTCTTTCTTCTTATCAGAGGTACAGCACTCACTTTTGTTTATTCAACATGCCGTAAACC
The DNA here is from genome assembly GCA_964016965.1 of Diacarnus erythraeanus. NCBI lineage: Eukaryota > Metazoa > Porifera > Demospongiae > Poecilosclerida > Podospongiidae > Diacarnus > Diacarnus erythraeanus. Next base: position 491,254 of record OZ024670.1, read on the forward strand.
CTCATCCAATTTTTACAATGGACTTACTAGAACAATTTTACTTTAGCAGCTTCAGAAACTATATTCCTTCTTTGACACCTCCTCTGTTCTCTTTAAGTTTCTGGAGCACACCTCTCTTAACTGCCATTACATTTACACTTATTAACCTCTCCATTCACGACCTGCACATAGCCCTCCAACCTGCCGTAGACCTTGATGCTTCGTCAAGTCACTCACTTTCAATATATTTTAGGACTTAGTGGATTACATTCTCCATCTCTTCCTAGGACTACACTGAAGGCATGGTTGGGGTGTCCACTCAGACAGTCCATGGCTAACCACATCCTTTTTTTGAAAGACCTCAAAAATTACATTTGCATAGCAAAAAATTGGTATTATAGCCAAATTTTAAAATGTCAGATAACAAACAAAACAAATACAATCGCAACTCTGTTGGGATTGTTGTCTTCTCCCAAAAGTTTGTTTCAAATTCAATTGAGCATGTGTAAAACCAAAAATGGGTAAGGGGTTAATGATGGCACAAATGAAAAATACATGAGCATTAAACAATGATCACAAGTTCTTGGTGTGCATTTAGTGATTTAGTTTTACTTTGGACATAGATATTTTGTGAAATGTTCTGACAGTACATTTGTGGCTGGTATAGCGTATCGCCATAAATTTAAGTTGTGAACTTAACTTTTTCATTGAGGAATAATTTCTCTGTAGGAAGAATTTATATCTTAGCATACACTTTCATATCTTCTTCCTTCAAGTGGGTATTGGAATTGTTTACCTTGTAGTATAAAGATCATCTTTATACACTTTTCTGTAACTCACTACTCTGTAGCACTCTATAGCAATTGTTTCATCTGCTGATAAGTATTTTATCAAACCATTGCTGGATACAATAGGTCTTTGTACTACCTCGAACTTCCATGCCATCAATCCCTGGCCCATGCCGTCAACCCCTGGCTCATGCTGTTCCTAGAGTACTATTTATGAAGCTTATGGAGTTGTACTTTTGTTTTACAGAGTATAGTACTCACTTTATGAGTTTTACAGAGTACAATATTTATCCTTTTGCTTACAATATTCACCATTTTGTTACTCTTTGTGTTTTATAGGGTTTAATACTCACTCTTTTGGGTTCATTTTTGCAGCTATTGGGTCTTGCCTTCACCCCTCACTTAGCCGAGAATACCCCCAAGCGTCTGGGTTAGTAATCAGTGTGTCAGCTGGGTTCACATTCAGATTAACACTGTACTGGGACTGTGTTCACATTCAGATTTACATGAGTTCATGTAGCTACTAGTATTAATTGTGTGTTTATTTATTGTAGGCATGCTCTGTGGATTTGGAGCCAGTACAGGTAAAATTAGTCTCACTAAGTGTGTCATGTTACAAAGTTGTATATCTGTCCTGTCCTGCCATTGTATCTGTCCTGTCTTGTAAAGAGTGTCATAGTCCTGTATATCTCTATATCCTGTCCTGTCAATGTCATTACTGCTCTATGTCCTGTCCTATAGTCAGTACTCTGTGTCTTGTCCTGTAGTCTTGTCCTATAGTCAGTACTGTCCTGTAGTCTGTGTCATTACCTGTCCTGTAGTCCTGTCCTACTGTCCTGTAGTCAGTGTCATCACTGATTGTGTCTTGTAGTCAATGTTCTTCTTTCTTTTCTATGTATCTTTCCTATAGTTCTAACTTCTGCATGTTCTTAGCTTACTGTTTTTCAGTGGTGGATACAGTGTTGCCAGGTTGCTGTCTAAAAAATCCATAGATTAAACAAGGACTCAATGATTGTTTGGCCAAAAGCCACAGCAAGTTGGAGGGTGCAGGAGGGGAATGTGCCCCCCCTCCCCTCTCTTTCGGCGAAGCTGTGGTAACCAAAAATTTCACCATTTTCTAATCAAAACTGACACTGTGAATGACTGTTTGATTGAGTGTTATGTGCATGAAATAGAGGGACACTATTTTAAAAGAAATTTCATTTTTAATTAGACAAAAACAGCAATAAGCAGAAAAGTCGACATTATTTGGCCTTGATCCACCGACAGATGATTTTTCTGCCACAAAAATCCACAGAATTGTGGATAAATCCATGAACCTGACAACACAGTGGATAACTCTAGTCTCTTGATTTCATTTCATATTTCTATTTAATATTATGTATATTTACAGCTATGCATATGTTAGGGTTTAGTATTTAACATGTTATGTGTTATCATGTTCTATATTATTACAACTATGTATGTGGTATTCTCTATTTAATGCACGTTAATGTTATGTTCTATGTATATAGGGTTTAGTCTTGGCCCTCTGTTATCAGCAGTGATTGACATCAACCCCAGCATCATCCCCACTGCTTTCCTGGGAACTTCTGTTATATTTGTCTGTTTCTCACTTGCTGCACTCTACAGTGAGAGGAGGGCGTGGCTCTACCTTGGAGGTAAGCAAAAGACATGCTCTATTTTACATTTAAATGGAACTGCCATACAGGATTATATACCACATTCATGGATTTGTTCACTGCATTCCTACAGGAATTGTTCACTACATGTATTGGTTAGATGACATTTATTTTCCATAGGTCTGCTTATGTCTGGACTGAGCATCCTCTGCATGGTTTCATTCATCGACATATTCTTACGTTCATACTTTGCCATGCAGGTGAGTTCATCTTCTTACCACCACAAGAAGAGAAAGAGATAGTGTTTTTAATTATGCTCTATTTATGAGAATTAAACACTAGGGAGTTTAATTAGCTAATTATGCTCCTTTATTAGCTGGGTAGTTGATGTTTACGGGGTTGTAGGTTCTAATCAGTTTCTTGGAGAATAGAGGAAGATAGAAGATACATGTGAGCTTCCTTCTTTTGGTGGTGGTCAAGGGGTGGGTGGGGTTGGACATACAGCTAGTTTTTTTTTGTTTTTTTTTTTGACTGGTAAGAAATGATGATTACATATGGCACTCAATTGACCTATTTCTTGACTTCATCAACATCTTCAGGAGACTTCTTGTCATCCTTGCATCAAAAGTAAGTATACTAATACTATGGCATAGTGGGTCCCTTGGCCTTCAATAGACATTTCTAATGGTAGGTATAATGAGTCCCTATACCTTTAGTGGACATTTCCAAGGGTACCTATGCCTTCAATGGGCATTTTCTTCTGATGTAGGTGTTAAGTGAGACATAATGCTTTGATGGTATGAAATTTGGATCTGCTAGATATAGGGTTCTATTAGGGTATTCATCTATAATAATAATTTTTTTATAACCACATTTAATGTATTCTCAAAACCTTGTAACTGTATATCTGTACATGGTAGCTGTAGCTACTTATAATTTTTGTTTGTTTGTTTGTTTAGGAAAAGAAGAGAAAGAACTGAAGCCAAACTGTAAAGATACTGCTGCTGCATGTTTAACTCTACTTCTTACCCCTATATATTTAATCGTGTTTATACCTATACTGTAACTGTGGTCTCCCCCGTCTTCATTCTCATTAATTTGTGTGTATGCAATGTAGTTTTTTTCGACTGCTCTGTTAGATATGTGATATCCCTACTTTATAATAATTATCTTTACTATTGGTGCACTCCCACATGAGATACCTAAATGCCTACTCCTATTTTGGAGTTTGCAATATCTTCACTTGATGTCTTCCTTAATTTCATGTGCCAAATAAACTGAAAGATGTCTGATGAATAATAGCGATGCTCATCTCATTAGTCTAGTTATGCTTATCTCACTAGTCTAGCTATCTTTATCTCAATAGTCTTGTTTTCCCTATCTCATTAGTCTCATTATCCTTATCTCAATAGTCTTATCTCATTAGTCTCATTATTATCTTAATAGTCACAGTATGCTCATCTCACTAGTCTAGTTATCCTAGTCTTATTATCCTCTCAATGCTTATCTGTTTAATATTATTAATTTTGTTCTGCACAGCATGGAACTTAGAGACTAACCTCCTGAATCAACAATGAGAGGAAGTTGGTACCACAATCAGACAACAATTCCTCTGGAATTCCATGTTGACATAATTTCTTCAACAAATAGCTCATCAGGAATCACAAATGCTTTCAGTCACTTGGTCAAGTAATCCATGAGTACAACAACATAACTGTTGCCTTGACTCAGTACCTTTCCAGAAAGAAGACCTGTGAATCTTCCCTGATGGGCTTCATCCATGAAAGAGTATGTGTAATTGCTTTCATAAGGCAAACTATCTGTTCTAATGGCATACTAGCTTCCATTACACAAAAATATGAAACTCTTGATGACTACTCCTTATACACTAAAGCAATCCTTAAAGCCTGACACCACATCATTCTTTAGATCACAACAGTGTTATTTTAGCCTGCTTCTGAAGAGGAAGATGTCAGCTCAAAAGAAAGCATTTTCAATAGTTCTCTTGGCCACCCATGTACTTCCTGAATGAAGAAAGTACATGTAATTGATATGTACATACTAAATGGCAAATAGTATATAGCTAACTAGACGATTATTTCAAACTTTAGCTTTATTACTTTCATAATTGCAATGTCTTAACACTGACCTTTAAAAACTAATTTCATATAATTTATTATAGCAATTATTAAAAATTAGTAATCACAGACAAGGAATAAGTACTTCTTGCATGATTACAAACTATACTAAAATATAGCTGACTGAACCTCCTACCTGCTTCAATACTTATCATTTCATGAATGTATATTATACATGTACGTAGCTATATAATATTTATCTAACTGCTACTAAGCATGCAGACATATACATACACCTACCATCTTGTATAAAACACCCACAGTTGCTGAAGATATTGTGGAAGTTTGAATATTTATGGCTGACTGTAATCATTACATCATGGCTGTAAGTCTTTTATCATTAGCTATAGTGACTAACTTGTCAAGACATTACTCTCCATGAATCATAGTGTGTGACTTAGAAGTCTTGTAACTGCAGATATATTGCCCATAATTATTGTTTACAGGCACACAGGGGAATCAAGCAATAGAGGTTAACTACAGTTACATGAAAACAGATAGCTAGATAACTCAGCTGATAGCTAGCAAACTATCTAGCTTGAAAGTACAGGATAATTGCCTTTCTTCACAAGAAATTTGTCCTTCTAGATGTTTATTATTATGTAGACTACATCTGTTTACTGGCTATAGCAAGTTAAAATCACATGCACTACCTTTCCATGAAATGTGGTTAAATACAGGAATAGAAGTAGCAATAATTCTTCCTAGTGAAATTCTAAACTTCCTAAATATGCTGTGAAGTAAGCTGTATAGCTGGCTAATTTTGAAAATTAATGTAACTATAAGCTGGCCCATTATTTTCATGTAAGTATGGACCATGTATATTATAGAGACTTGGCATTAGGCTAATAATAGTAGATAGCAAACAGAACCATCTACGTATCTATCAATGCAAGAATCTAATACACTTGTTCTGTAATGTGTTCTGATTAGAAGGGTGACCTCATTTCAGAAGGTGAAGTTTTATATACACATTACAAGTGTTCATTTCCTGGGTAGCTATATCACTAAATTATTTGTCCCCAGGATACTTCTTGGTCCAGGTTTTTCAGTTCCTCCCTCTTCCCCCAGCCATTAATGGTCCATGCATTTCCATGTTTTCTGCTACCCAACACATAATGAAAATCACTACACTGTAAAAAAAGTGGTGGCAATATCCCACCAAACATCTGTCCCACCATAGGTGTGACCTCACACCATAATGGAGGTGGTGGGACACTCCCACTACATGGTGGAAGTGTCCCACCAAACTAAGTGGGAAGGACTGTTGTGAGTTCCTCCCTTTAAGGAAAAATTAAATGAAGTTCATAATAAGGACATGAAATGGTTCATCAAGTTTGCAAAAGTTATACTATACAAAAATCAGCAGTCTGGTAGGTGGTACTTCAGGGGGATGAAATCAAAGTCTGATACATGATACAAAGCCAATACATGGTAGCTAATCAAGAAAGTCCTTTTGTCACAAATGACAATGGGGATAGGCCTTTCTGCCTGATGTCCCACTTGATAAGCATAATAATGTGAATTGAATGAATGAGTTAAAAGTACTTCACGCACAAAGTGACACTTAGTGACTTCTGTGATTAGTAGAGATAAGATAACCCCAAATAGCTATTGGTAGTGATGAGGAAGTAGAGAGTACAACACCTGAAACTCCCGAATGTGGAAGGTTTAAAGTTGATATAAAATGTTAAAATAGAATGCAGGTTAGTGTAGTAGTACTACCTCTACTGGAATCACCACACTGACTAGGGGTGACACTGATGTAAAGAAGGAAGCTGTTTCCAAAAGAGAAAAGACAACAGTATCCATGGAGTGTTGAAGAAATAAAGAACTTGATATTATTTTTGATGCTGTACTGTCATGAATGATGCTCAATTTTGGAGTTCATACAACTTCAATACAAACATTCAGATCCATATTTAATACCTGAAAATTGAGATGAATTATGTAATGTAGAAAATGCATGCAGGACCTGCAGGGTGCTGCTGGAGCAGCTCTAGCCCTAGCTAGACTTAGCAGCTCTCAGTGAATCCATAGCTAAATCACAGGTAAACCTAACTTATTAGGATGGATCAGACAGAGTTGTTGTCCACTAACAGTTTGATTGTGTAGCTAACTATAATAATTTAGAATTGTAATTATAATAATGTATACTTAGAGCTAATTTTGTAGCTATATTACTAAGTAAGTTTAGTAAGATGGCCAAACTCACACAAGACATACAATCTAGTCTAGTGAGTCTATTAAAATAAGTGTCATCACTACACCTTACCTGATTGCACCAAAACAGGAGATACAGCTATACTTTCTTGTTGTTGTTACAGATCACTAATGAAGCGGACACTGACATTTTGGTGAAAGATAGAGGTTCGTATCCAAATGAACTTCATTGCAATTTTGCTGGAAGTTTTGCTTCAGAAATACTTCGTAATAAACTTTATATTTATGGTACCAATCCATTTCCTACAATGTATATAACTATGATCCTCCTGGAAGCTTCTCAAGTCAATAATGGTCCAGTACCCACAGATGACCAGCTGTACTTGGCTCTTGAGTTATTGGGACACTACTATGACAAAAACAGGCCATCAGGAAGTGGAACTGTGATTAACTGGCCTCAGAAATATAATAGCACTGGTATTGTTATCCAGGCAATTTTATGAAAACGCTTGATATAATTACGAATGTTTCTGAAGTTGTCCAAGGAATGATTCACAATGTTGGCTTAGAGAATCTATTGGAGCATATACAGTATATGGATATGAGGTTAGTTTTATAAAATAGAATTTTAGCATGTAGAGTATAATGTAGTTGTGAGACAGGTACTCTACTTAAATCTACTCTTACTGAAGCATTTTCTCTCATTTCTTTCTCATGTTTTGGGCGCTGTTATCCTTGAATATTTATCCCGTAGATTCAAGAAAATTACAAAACTCACTCCTGATTTTGATTCTGGCGCAGCAAACATTGGTGTTGGTAGTTGGCTCTCAAGGTATCATGTAAACCAGATTCCATTTCAAATGTGGAAAGAAAATAACTCAGATTTCACACATTATTTCAAAGACTTAAAAAAATATGCCTATAGGCCATTTAGCACTGATGAAAGAGCAACTATTGATCCTAGGACATACTTTAGTCTACGAGAATTCTTCAATGCCATAGCAGAAGAGCATTATCCAGCAGCATTTGTTACTACGTGGATTCTATCCATCAGTGAACAAACCAAAACTTTCCACTATCAACGCATTCCATTTAATGTAAACAACATTGATGTTGGTCTTGGGGCCAATGCTCTGTATGCCATAACATCTGTCATAGTGACCCGGTTAGCAGATCCTCATGAATGGTTTGACGATGACCTCCAGATGATTTATGAGAATACCACTAATCTCATTGTATGGATGATTGAAAGAAACTACTCCAGCCGACCTGACATTATTAGATTCTATTATCCCAGCATCTACACCTTCTACTGGTTTACTTCACGTGTTCTAAACCTTCTCCAGACATATTCCTCTGAGCACTCCTCTCTGCCTTACCCAGTTATGAAATCGCTCTCTGCAGTTTTTCGTGGTAATGTCACAGCCGATCTGCTAAAGAGGGCCACTGCTGATGGAGATGGTTTACTCTATCCTTGGAAACAACGATAAAAATGTCTTTGGTAAAGGTAATCTAATATAATTCCCCAATATTATTACACTGTACATTGTTTCAGGAGAAACAGTCAAACACGCAGAGGACAGATTGTATTCTACAGCCTTGGCCATTAATGTTTTATTGTATACTTGGATGGAAGGGGATAACTTCACACCCAGTGTGCCAAGTTCTGTGAAGTCTGTAAGGCCTCCCAGTGGTTAGCCAAGAACATAGGAAAGGAAAAAGCTACTGGTGTATTCTTTCTTGCAGTAAGTGAATGTGTGTATTGCAGTAATGTCATTGATCATCTCTCCATGTACATAGACCAAACCAGAATTTATATCAAAAAATACATAAATGGCTCAGCAGTTCCTCCAGGAGTGAAGAAACGAGGTGTTAATATGATGTTTGGTGTAAATTCTATCATTCCTCAGGAAGAGTATGAGGCAGAGTTGAATTCTGGGAGATACACAAAGTTGGATTTTCATGGATATAACACAACATCTCTAAAATATCTATCATCTGATTCACTCACACATGCTTTGTGTCTGTTAGCACTTACCAAGTACAGGTCACTGGTCAGTTGCCATAAGATACTACATAAGTAGCTTCATAATCATCTCAGCCAACTGTTGTCAGTTTCACATGTATTTAAAATAATGATTACAGTTCAGACATTATGCTGGCATAATTTTGGGCATATTAGCATTGAGCATAATGCTGGCATAATAGGTTATCTTTAGTTTAGTCAAGAGTATAGTGCTTGTGGATGAAGAGTATTTACCCCAAACATCTGCCACTGCTAAAAAGGCATTCTTGATCCAGCCCATTTGGAGCAGCTGAAAGATTAACAGTTCATTCAATAGTAACACTTGTTTACTAGACTTTTCAGTGGCGGCTGAGGGTGGGGGCTAGAGCCCCCTCCCCCCCCCCCAAAAAAAATATTTGCCTACAATCATGAACTTGTTAGGATGTACACAACTTGTCAGAATGTTCATAAGTTGTCAGAATGTTCATAACTTGTCAGAATGTTCATAACTTGTCAGAATGTGCAAGGCTCCATAAAACCATTAGCAATGTAAACACCACTTTATTAAAAATTTGCAGCTCCTGTACTGTCTGTCCAAGCAGTGAGCTTGAAGTTGTTAACTTACTGTTTATACACTTAGCAGCCACTACACCTTGACCTCACTATAAGGGGTTGCCCAATTATGCTGCTATTCTCCTATGCCACAAAGTTTACCTACAGTTTCCACCTAAAATTATTCTTTATCTATTGGTCTTAGCTATCATATAATTAGAAAGAAATTATCATGTGAACATTAATTTATCTAGAGTTAGCTGTATTGTAACAATTGAGTTTTCAATATATGTAGATCTACACTGTTGTTCTTTAAATGAGTTAGCAAGGAGTGAAAAAAACATGTTCTCCAGCTGCAGAAGAAGGTTGTATCAATAGAATAGATTTAGACCAGAATGGAAGCTCATGTATATGGTATCTCCACCCACTACTTTCATATCACTAAAGCTCTTTATTGGTTGTAATATTCAGAGATATTCTGTATGCTTCCTCCTAGATGAAACTCTGTCAGGATCATAATAATTAGGCATACATCAGAGTGTTCAAAAGATCATAATCAATGACAAGCACTGTTTTGAGATGTAGCTATGGTTTTGACATTATGTCTGATTCTAACTTAAAGCCTAGGATCATTGAAGTCAATGTATCCCAAAGCCTTACTACTACAGTCAGATAGACTATGATCTAAAATTTGAACTTCTTGAAGACATGTTACATATACACAGGGGGGTAGGAAACAGGGGGGTACCGGGTGCTGGTGCCCCCCCCACTTTTCACAGACCTTTGCAGTTGTGTGTGCGTGTCACTATGTGTGTATGTGTGTGGTGATAGTAATACCAAGTGCTCTACTATTTTACACTTCACTTATACAGTGAAGTGTAAAATACAAGTTCTAACCACCTATAATATAGGTATAATCACTCATTATTTTAACCTCAAGCTGTCCATGGAAAGAACAAACAGGTCAAATTATCATCCAAACATTGTTATTTATGTATCTAGCTAGTATAAAAGGACAAATATAGATTGTGATAAGCCAGTTTAAAAACTCAGACTTCTCAGTTCAGCTCAGCATCCTGTATTTTTATTCTACTAACTTAGTTACCATTCTTTCTCAGTGCTCTTTCACAAACCACAAAATGCATGATCAGCTAGCTACATGTATTTCAAGTGTGCTCACATGGCTCAAAGAAAATAAACTCCTTTTTTTGCTACAAGAGAGGCTTCTATCTCTGAACCCTCTGAGTCAGATCAGAAACATAAAGTGTCTTTGAAGATGATCATGGTGTGAATTTAAGGGAAGGAGGTTCCTAACCATTAGCTGCTACTTCCTCTTGTGTTCCTTGATGTGTTTGATTCCATGCACATCAGAGTAAGAGCATAAAAAGGGAGCTTACTTGTCTATTTTTATATGCCAGTGTTTGCACATCTAAATATTTTGTACTAATACCAACATGCCAAGCAGAAAAATTTCTTGACTTTTAGTAAGTGTCAAAGTTCTACATTAATTGGAAACTGGAGAAAGGCTCTGCATTAGATAAAGGAAACTTTGATTTTTTTTTTTTTTTTTTTTTTTTTACTATTATTTGTAACTTCATCATTAAGACCCTGAAATTGTACTAGAGATAATCTCAGATGGGTAAAATTTCCTGGGGGGTTCTAGATTAAATGGTGCCTCCCCCCCACCTAAAATCATCTTCCTACCCCCGTGAACAGCTAATTTGATATGGAGGGAAGGCTGGCTGGAAATGAAAAAAGAGTTGGAGGATTTGATTTCATTTGTTGTGGAATGATGGACCAGTGGCTTCTGTGGAATTAGCACTTCAGTGTGGGCAACCTCTCACATTGGCACCTAACCATTTCCTAGTGCTTGTTTGGAGTTGCACCCTATCTAAAGTTGTAGTATGATTGTATCATAATAATAATTGCTCTTTTCTGATGTAGTCTAGCTATTATTAAATTTTATATCATTGTTTAAGTCTGATAGTGATTTTTACTTGTTTAGAGCTAACTTTTTTTATCTTCACTATGGAGATTCTTCCATCATCTTGCAGAAGATTAGATTACCAACAGCTAGTATGATTACAAACAAAATGGAATACACCTCAGGTGAAAGTGATATGATAACCTGCATAAAGTCAGACTTATTTTTGTGTTCAATAACATCTAAATATTGCCTGCTATATACATCCTAAATTTATGCTAGGGCAGTTGCTATAGATGGTACATGTAAATGAACAAGGCTTGAGCCTTGTTGGGGCACTGGGCAGCGAAGATATTGGATTCTACATAAGCTTGCTACACACTCTGATACTAAAATTAACTATAATAATAATATTAAGCTTTCAGTTCTCGTGCATTTTGCTACTTACTGTAATTAAATTGATGAGGAATCACCAGTACGCCGGTGTAAGGTGTTAGGTGCAGGAGGTTGGGTTGGGAGGTCAGGACTTTTTGTTTTATGTATAGTGGCCTTGGTGAAATTTTTGTTTAGCCTTGTTCATGTGTTCTATCAGTTAAATATATAGCATAATTAGTTTCTTTCTTCTTTTATGTATAATTATATCCTGGTCAAAAATGTCAATGTCCATTTATCCAGTCTGTGCAACTCAAAATGCTGCCCCACACCACCCCATTCCTGCACCTATACAATACATATTTTAGTAGAGCCTATAGACTTCCTACTGCTGTGTTGCCAGGTTCATGGATTTACATCTGTGGATTTTTGGGACAGAAAATTGTCTGTGGATGAATCAAGACCGTTCCATACTTGCAAAGCTTCACCAATTTCTTCTGATTGTATTACAAAGTCAGCTACTATGGCATTTCACAAAATGGGTGTGACCAGGTAAAAATATTTACCACATGAATGAGCAAATATTCTTGGAAACCTGTCACCATTATTGCCCCTGCTTGTACCATATCTTTGGAATGATCAACCATTTACTCTGGCAATAGTCTTACTTTAGATCTGCTTTGGTTATAAATCTTTGAACATCATTGAATTTTTGAAGCATTTTTGCATCTTTAAAAAATTATTTAAAGATGCAAAAATACTATTTTTGAACTCAGGATAGTTTTTAAAATAATAATATATGACCTTGGATAATTAGGATTAGAGTTATATAGCAGCCTTGCTTTTACTTTTAATAATAATAATAATAATAATAATAATAATAATAATAATAATAATAATAATAATAGGGTTTAGAAGCTTGATAATGTAGTTCAGTTGCAACAGATAAGTCTGAAACTTGGCTTCTTGAAAGTCTAACAAATCGAGGGTTCTTTCTGACTAAAATATCCCTGTGTATATGTATATGTACCTAAAAGAAATTGTATAGCTATGTACATAATTATGTATGTGCATGTGCTAATTATTATTGAGCTGTGAAGTGAACAAAAAAGAATATGTGTGCTTCGTGCTATTAATGATACTTTAGTGAGTGCAAGTAATTCATTTCTGCAGTTGAACATGTGGATATAACTGTACATAGATGTATACAACTCTATGAAGCTCACAAATAATTCCACACTGACGATCTAGCTAAGTAGTTACAATGCCTTTGTTTAGCAACATTTTTTCTTCTTTCCTGGCCCATCATACTTCTTCATATCAAAGCAGTTGTCACAAGATCTGCAGTCAGGTGCAGTACAACCTGAACAAGTTCCACAGAGTTTATGCTTGTTTCCTAAGGAAAAACTTAGGCTTAGTGCTACTTGAGACAATACAAGACACACCTGAACTTGATGATAGTGTGCATTGATTTCTTTCATTGGATCCCTTGACCTGTTACCTGTGAAAAAGCATAATATTCATGTAAATCACCATGCACAAACAGAATAATAATAATAATATTATAGTAGTGACAGGGTTGCCAACTCTCCTGATTTATCAGGATTCTCCTGATTTTAAGGATCTCCTCCTGGCCTCCTGTTTTCTCTGCTATACTTCACTAACCTCCTTTTTTGCTAATTGAAGTTGATGCTGTCACTTCCTCATAGCAATGCTTCAGCTGAACGTATTTTCAGTATGGTAAAAGGATTCTCGGAACAGGTTTCATAATTCAACTCTATCTGCTCTAGTAGCAACCAAAGTGGAAGTTTGACAGATATTGTTATGAGCAGCAATCAAGTTGTTAGCCACTTACAAACAACATAATAAATATATTTGGATTTGCCTCTCCTTTTTTTCGTTGGGGGTTGGCAACCCTGCAATACACCTGAGTATCTTGGCTGGTTACATATGTACAGCTAATACCAAAGAAATGCTTTTACGTAGCTATTTATACCTGAAATAGTTTCAGTATTTATCAACAGCAGGATGGATGAATACTTCTGACTCATATTGGTCAATGCAAATGTATCCTGTGTAGCTAAGTTAGCTATGCACATTATTTTGGAGTTTACTCCTAAAACTTACGTCTGGACCAAATAGAATGCCTTAAGTTTTACTCTGATACTTGTATCTCTTTTAACCTAACTACCCGCAGTATCATTAACTAAAATTAACAATTAGCAACTTACTGCCACAATATTATCTTCCTAATGTATAACATAGCCTCCAATACAACATATTGTATTTTCATTTGTGAGGAACTTAGCCATCTTTTTGGGTACTTAAGTGTTGAGTTTTGTTTTCTTTTACTTTGTTTTGTTGTTGTTGTTGTTTTTGTTGTTGTTGTTGTTGTTGTTGTTTTAGGAATCTACCAATTGTCAAAATAATTATAGTTTGAATTGATTCTATGTGCTGGTAAATGGAATTTGTTCTTTGTATTTAAATATAATCCAGATTGTTGGTGTAGTGTTTTGTCTCCAAACAATGTTGAGTTTAGATAACTTTTATTAAAACTCAACATCAATGCACACAAATTTCTAACTCTAAAAGACACGCAGTATCATACCAAAAAAGGAAAGATAAAGCCAGCTGCACCCAGAGCAAATGCCTGTGTATGATTGCACAAGAACAATGAGAAGTAAATACAGCACAGTGTACAGAATACTTACCTTTAAACAATGATAGACATTTTTCCCCTCCCAAAAACATGAATTTGTCTGTATAGCTACTTCTACAATTTGAGACAACCTAGCCAATTGTGTTGACAAACTCATTACAATATTTTCTGTATATACTAGGTCTCTCCCTCTTCCTTATCTTAGGAGGAAGCCTGGATCAGAGCCACTTTACTCTGTGACGGGGTGCTAAATAACATAAGTAAAGGTGTAAAACTGTCTAGGACTATATACTGAATCACTGATTGATCATTTTTGTGCATACTCATATGGAATTTCATCAACTTTCTCCTTTCTTGCAGTCAGTTTGTTAGACTTTCAAAACTAAGAACCTCACTTTAAATTTTACCATTCTTAGACATCATGTTAGTTCTTGATTGAGAACAGTACAATCACATGGCCAACTGATAAGTTTACAACAGGAAGTCTTTTCCTTACCCTATGTGGTTAGAGAACTGGATTTCCACCTCACAGACTTAGACTTTTATTCTTCATAGCTAGCATCTAAACAATATGCAACTAACACAATATTGTATGATTAGCTAGTATACACTGTTCCATCAAGCAACAAACATTACCCACGACTGAGGTTTGACAATGAGGCAAATTAGCAGAATAGCTTAGAACTAGCTATTAGGGTCAAGCAACTTCCTGGTCTGCCTGACCTGGTATTCAAATATAGGTGATCCTATCAGAACCTGAATGGGAGGGCACATGCAGTTAGATATATTATAGCTAACTGAGGCATGATCTATACTATTACTAGCAGTCAGCAGTAAACAAGAACAACCAAAACATAGATTTTGAAAAGGAGTGTTCATAATAATTTTCTTGTTTGGCTACAACTAATTTTAGCTTAACAGAGTAACATATATGGCATTTGAAAGAGGGGTCCATGGCTGAACTCTCTTGAACTCCCTGTGTACAGGCCTGAGAATAGCTGCAGGAGATCATACAGCAGGTTCTTACAACTGTAGCAGCTAAAAACAACTGATCTAGCTGTACACAGCTGTGTAACTGGCTTCTCTCTGAAGAATATGAGGTGGCAGAATCTTGATGAGAGAATGGATTTAACACAAGACTCATGAACATCACAACTAAGTAAAGGCTATTGTTAATTACGATTGTAGCACAATAGAATTACAGAAAAGGCTGTCTGTCTTTTCATATGATCCAGGAATTTGTAAAAGGAGGGGTTGTATCTTTGGCCAATGGCCACGACACCTAAGATGAGGGTGTGCAGTATGAAAATAGAGTTACTGCTTTACAAAACTAAGTTGTAAAGCAGAAGCAAACTAAAGAAGGTAAGGGATTTAAAGCAAAAGGGGTAGTTGCAACCCCTCCTGCCCACCTACCCCTAGATGTTTACTGTCCATTTACAAAGCCACTCTAATTAAACTGTCACTTAGTGAGCCCTATAAAGTTCCATCAAAGACTATGCACCTGGTAATGCATTGGCATATTATCATAAACAGAAATCTTAAAATGTCAGTATGACAAAGGTGAACTACCCACATGGTACATAGTTATTTTAACACTCAAGCCACCATCATTTCTAAGTTTGCTTCATTCTCATAGATACCTTGAATTAATTTAGAGAGTAGTTTTTTGACTGTATTGCAATGAGCATATCCACGTATACCATGATACATAATAACAGTATATCTATTCCATGATAACAGTATAATATTATATATATAATATATATACACTCAATATCTTTTTATAATATACCATGGTGCATGATATACTATTCTAGTATACTATGATACATAATATTATTCCAATATTTACAATGATATATACCAATACCTTAGTTTGCTTTATTCTCATGGCACTTAATTTTAAGTTACAGATTTCCATGCACTTGGAGTAAAATTATGAGGCCATGTCATTTTGTACTCTGGTAGGTGGGATTTATTAAGACTTAAACCTCAAAAATCATTCCATGAAAATTTTTAACCCAGCTATAAAAAATATTTTGTGCCTCAAAAATCAAGAGCTATACCATCCCTGAGATTAATGCGTATACATAATGTGTATACACTAATAATAACTCAGGAAACACTTTATGATTGGTCAGGCAATCCCCTCCAGCATGCACATGCTAGCACAAACACACACATATGTTCAAGTGCACACACACAGGGTTAAGAAGTTAATTTAAAAAGTGCCAAGCTTATATGATCACTACCTTCTACAAATTGATGAGCAAGCAGAGTAGGCAACTGCCAGGTCCGACTTGTTCTGAAACTAATCTTACACACATTATTGTGATTATTCCCATGATAATAGTTGTAACAGTAGATCACAAATGTTTCTCTTCTTAGTTGTTACCAACAAAATGATACAGTTGTAACTGGTCCTAAACTTTGGACCACTATCAAGCAGTATTACAGGCTCTTATGCAGGATTTTGGTTACTAGGGGGACCCACACATGGAAAACCACACCCACTTTTAATGACCAAACTCAGCAACTACATTTAAGTTTACACACATCATCTACATTAGTAAGTGCCAAACCACAATTTAAGTACAGCACTAATTTATAGCTGTTTGATCATTTCAGGCCAGATCCTGATCATTCACATGAACAGGAACTAAGTGGGAAGGTGGCAAAAAACTGAAGTAAATTGAAAATACTAGAGCTGTTTGGGGATATCCTTTCAAGGAGCCATTATACACATTTTCACCTTTATCAAAAGTATAAGCAATCCAAATACTTCACCATTGTCAGAAGTAGAAGTTATGGTAATTAGGTGATGTACCTTTCACAGACTTTTATAAATCAATAGAAAGGGTGGGTGCAAGTGGGAGGAGAGAAGAAAAATGAATTTTCTCTCCAGACAAAGTTCTCTCTTATATACACCTCCCCCCCAAAAAACCAAAAAAAATCAGCTTTTGTCTTAAAAGTGCATGTACAAAATCTTTTTATATAGCAAGTCTCAACATAAGAAGCTGAAGGGGGGATGGCAGGGGGAGGGGGAGGGCTGAAGGCCTTAAAATTGAAATCAAGTGTATTGATGAAACTGACAAAAGTGGTACTCCTGGTTATAGTTTATGATCATGTCAAAGATGGTTTCTATAGTATGGGTATAATATACTTGCATGTCCTCGTATTCATCGCATAGCTATAGTGAACCCAAAAATAATATGCCTTTGCCACCTATGCTCAATGCACACCTGTGCTCAATGCACACCTGTATAATCTCCTACCTAACTTCTTAATCTAGTTTTGACCACTTTCATATCACTAAAGCTCTTTCTAGGCTGTGATGTTCAGTATGCTTCCTCCCAAAACCTTTAGATGAAACTCTGTCAGGATCATAATAATGGCATGCATGGAAGCTTATACATAGCTACCAGCAGCCCTCAAAAAAATACATTAGCCCTTACAATTATTGTTTATAGGCAGTTAGGTCAGTAATATAGGCAGTTAGTGGTTGGGCAATCATAAGGTAGTGGTTAGGTAGAGGATAAACCTCTTAACTTTTTAACTTGTAAGGCCACCTCAAGGGGTGTTTTATGTACTTTAAGGGCCATGGCACCCACAAAAATTAATTACATGAGGACTAGTTTGGAAACACTATTTTTAAGTACAAAAAAGCAAAGTGCCTTTCTAATGGCCTAATCAGAGTTCAAAGGTAACTAAATTAACTGCTAATTTGCAACAAACAAGGTGACAAACAAGTCCAGTGAGATTTAAGATTCATTGTTGCTTAGAAAGATGAGTGCTTTACAGATCAGTTACCAGCAGAAGACAGGTAGAGTGGCTTTCCCACTTATCATGGCCTTCTGACAGCTAATCTGAAAAGCACAATAGCATAATACCTCTTATAAAGTTTTTATGAAAGTCACCTGAGTGACCACATATTTACCATAATCTAATCTGAACAACTTAGTAGACCATAAACCTGTGACCACAGATGCTATGGTCTATACCACAATAGAAACATAGCCCGGATGCATTAGCTAGTCAAGTTTTCTGAGGTTGTTTACACCTACTTGTGAGCCATATGCAGTGCACATGTATAATATGCACTTGTGAGCCATATGTTCATGAACCTACTTTTATGAACCTGTTTGTGAGCAATATGCAATGTATAAATGTGAATGATGTGCACATAATAATAATTATAATAATACTTGCTGGCAAATTTTTTGAATAGGGCCTACACCCCAAGAAATTCATATCTTGCATAATGCAACATCTGAGAGGAAGAGGGGCTCTAGACTGGCTCCTCCTCCATGTAACAGATTATTCAGATTACATCATTGTCAATTATACTATTGCTATGGGCTAGGGGTAGGGCTAGGAGTAGGTACAGTATAATAACATTATTGACAATGTATGTTACATGGAGAAAGAGCCCAGAAAAATGGGAGGGGGGGAGAGATTTTTTTTAGTTCTCTCTGGAGGAAAGAGACTATAATTATTATTTAGGCCACTTAAAATGGATGAATTGCCAAACACAACAGTCAGATACTATTATTGTTGTATGCTCATATGTTGTTACTATTCTGGAGTGACAGTTATTCTATATTCATGGTTCACTCCACATAGCTTGCAATATGTGGACTCTGAGTTTTTTTAATAACCCACAAGAAACCTGACTGAATTGGAGAATGTTGCAACAGCTGCACATTTGGTTGAGATGAACTGCTGAAAATAGTTGGTATATTATTTCTAGTGAATAATGGCATCCTCACTTTCTTCATTAGGTGGCAGGTATGAATGAGTATATTGGCACTTTGGTCATTATAGCAGTCACTTCATGTTGTTCCTGCTATTACTTAGTGTGTCAGGTCACTATACAGTCATGAAATTTTACCTGCCCTATGTCACTTTAACCCTTAATTTCAAGGTTAAATGCTCTAATACTTTTATTACACACCTCTCAATGTCAAGCTTCACTAGTGATGTATAGGAAAGGTAAAAAATATTTTATTTACACACCCTGCTCAAGTGTAATTCCCCTACATGGGATATTTAACTTGACAAAAAGTGCTTTCTCTATAAGACATGGTGATAATACAAAGCGTCCAATGTGGCAGGAAGTCCAAAATGAAATAATCCTCCACTAATGTCCTAGTGTTTCCTGTATGTTATAATATAGTAGGACTTCATTGAGAGATGAATTATCTCCATTGTAACACTACTGGAAGCATTGTGGAGAAGAGCTTGCTTGGCAAGGGTCATCACAGACAAAGGTCCCTGAAAAGTGGATATATTACATAATAATAGAAACCTCTCCCTAGTGTTGCTCTTTGTATATAGGTCCGTGCACTATCAATCCATTCCATTTTCTGATAGTTAATATTTACCATGGTCCTAGCTACTTAAAATAATTAGCAGGTGTGTTAGTTGCCAATGTCTACTGGCTGCCACCTGCCATATAAAGGAACTTATTATACCCAAAATTTTCAAGTAACCATAATAATTATATATGTGTTATTTTCATTGCTACAACTTTTTGGAATTCAATGAATTCATACATGGTAATATTAAATTTTGTTTGTTGCTGGACGTGACTTTGATAGTAGCTGCTAAAGAGGTTTTGGTTATAACATAACATTTTTAGTGGTCCAGGAAATGGATATTTCATAGGATACACTCTACACAGACTAACTTTGCAGTCAGGAAACCTTGTATCCCCACCCCAAATATAGCTAGAAGTCCACTGCCCCATTTCCAACATTCTCCTTGGACTAGTTACCACCACAAAACAACAAGCTATCCTAACAGGGTTTCTTTCCCCTTGTTGTCATTAGTAACACTTTTATTATAGTGGCAATGTGCCTTACAATTCTGTAAATAAAATTTGTGTGTTGTATCACATACACATGTATAATTAATAATGTTTGTATGTAAACATATGAACAAGTTGACCCTTTTAGGCCAAATTGTACATTAGATATCCAAATGTATCTACGGGTTAGGGGTCAGACCCTAGGCCATGTTAATCCCTACCAATACAGTATCAGCTATAGGACTATCCATATTCCTATCAAGGAAGTAAGAATTCTGATTGTGATGTATTTAACAAACAGCCTAGGCTTAAAAAATTCTTTCAGAAGTCCACAACCTTTATACTATGTCTATCATGAGTGTTAAAGCTAAACAGATTTTCTCTGCTTTAAAGTGAATAGAAACTTAACTTTATGACTCAGGAAGACAAACTCTGTTAACCTGTAGCTAAAGAATATATTTTCAGGAATAGAAGGAAGAACTGTATTTTTTGTATGAAAACCTCTTACCATTTTGTGCCCAGAGTGCATGATGTCTAGAAAAAGTTTTCACACAAGTTCATAGCATATATAATCCTGGCCACATCAATCTTAACAGGTTCCTACTCCAATGATTACCCAACTATTACAAGACTTTATATAAAGAATATGTCTAGAATTGAAAGCAGTGTGGAAGGAGCACTTGGTGTTTTTTTGTGAAGCTCAATATTAGATTCAGACCTCTTGCTATATCTATATAACTCTACAAAACTGTATCTTTTTGTTGCTACTTTAGGCATCAAGTATGGCATATATTTGTAGACAAACATAACATTGAGTGATCCATCAAATAGACTCATTTTCGTCTCTTTTGAACTTTAACAAGTAGCTTGTCCAGGTTGTCTTGACAAACTTGCAAGAGGTGTTGTTTCATGATGGCATGATGGGTAGAGTCAGGACCCTTATATATAATGTCCTGTCTTATTAAACTAAATGGACTCTACTCCATGCCTCCATGAATCTCAACTTAACAAACCCAACACATCAGTTTTAACAGAAGGCAATCACACACGTACAACATGGGGTAATAGTTGTATAAGGGAACGATTTCCAGTGGAATAACAGGAACTTGTCAATGTCTTCTTCTGTATTAGCTATTATTTCACATTAAAATTATTTTTGTTCAACTAACCTTGGACCATTGACTTCAGTTGATCACAGTTTATCACTGTAGCATGACACTTGCCAAAAAATGTAATGTTTTGATGTGGTACACAGGTATTGTACTTTGGGAATCTATACTGGACATCTGCTCTGAGATCAGGAACAGCATGACACAATATAATATATAGATTCGCCTCTTACTTCATGATAATAATTTATAAGTTATTGGGAGGGGGTCTTACAACATCACTTTCTTTGAGTCTGATAATATCTGGGGATCTGTGGAGGGATCATTGGAATTTAGGTTAAGCAGGGAAAGCATCTGGTCAAGCTATTTCAGCTCTCCCTCAATAGTGGCCTGCTCATTAAGCAACATCCTATTCCTTCGGACAGCTGTGGTATAGTCCACACAAGATGGTCTATTACCTGACTGTCATATCTTCATACAATGTGAAAGGGCAGATCGAAATACCCCAAAGCTTGCGTGTAGACCTGGGAGACATACCTTACAAGGTTTAAAAAGGCATTGTACTCTAAATGTGTGTATTTTTATTGCTTTTAAGGTTTGTGCTGGTACATTAAATTTCTTGGGGCCAGGAAGTTGCTGTAGTCAGCCTGAATCCCCACCACCTTCCCCCAGCCAGAGTCCTGGAGATGTGTGTACATAAGGTCAATGGAACATAGGTCATTGGAGCTTTCCTGATTTCTTCTTCATCCCCTTCAAGCTCAAGTAGAGTCCTGGTAAGATCCAACTAGCTCCTCAGCAAGGGAACATATACATAGGTTTATTTTCCAAGCCTTCATCCACCTATCTTCACATCACATAAGTGTTGGTTGACTAGTCCCCTGAATTTGCTTCCTCACTGTTCATACTTTGTTCCAGGTGATGGAGAGATTAGAGATGTAGAAAGGGTGATGCTTGTAATGGATCTTCAGCATAATAATTTTGGTAGATCCAGCAGGACAAACAGTTGGAAGAAGGGAACAGTCATCACTAAAATGACCGCTTGGACTGCAGGTTGCCCAAGATGGTGTTTCTACCATGGTGATGTATGTTATTAGGCACTTTGTCTCCCTTTGGCTATTGGCTTTTTCGATCAACCTCTTACAATTGGTGATAGAATCCGGCATAATGGACATTGATCAGTATGAGGGGACCATGTCTAAGGGACTGAGTCTGTTTCCCAGAATTTTCCAGCTTCTCTTGTATTCTCAAAGTAAGGTAGCAACGATTACACTCTATTGTTGGAAAAACACTATCACGTTCTGTTTCCATAGCTATTTCAAAGGTAATGGACAGCGATGCTTTGCATAAACTGTTACTCTTTTATAGTACCCCTTTTATTTATTTATTTATTATTATTATTATTATTATTATTATTATTTTGTGTTGCTCCATCTATTCAGGAAAAAAATGTTTAAAGGTTAGGAATCTCTTTGACTCTAATGCACACAAAAACCTTGACAGTTCTAGAAAGACACTATGCCTTGAATTGTAGTGTGAGGATTGCAAAGTAGCTAATAAGATGGCAGTGTGGTTTATACAGGTGTTTACAAACAATTTGAGGTTCTGTTTGGAGACATAAAACCCTAGCAACTAAGTCATCCTCATTCACTATGGTAAGCTAAGATAGCTTACCAGAATGTAATTTTTGGTAATTAAGCTTTAAGTCCACATTGTGCTATATATAACATCTGTAGTAGGTACAGTGTTATGCCAATTGATTACACAGTGCACTATTGCTTGGAGGAGAAGTCACAAAAAGTCACATGATCTTTGTACAATACACCATGTGACATTTGACTGCCTCTAGCTCTCTCTCAGTTACCGCTACAGAGCACGCACCTTCCCCCAATTAGCTAGCTACCACCCATAGACTAGCTAGCTAGCTGCACAGGAATGTTGAGTACAACATCTGGAGTTACTGGCTTTAGGCTGAAAACTTACCACCAGGTGAGGCGGCAAATCCAGCCACTACGCTTGCTCGATCAGCGACCCAGCTTTGCCCCACCCCGAGAGCTATTTTTTATTATAATGTAATATTATTGAAAATGCTGCCAAGTTTTCAGGTGGTTGTCAATTATATAGCTACATCGGATCCCTTACCACTAGGAAAGTTTTTCCTTGGCAAATGGAGATGGAAATATAGCTAGCTAGTAACAGCAAGGAGTTTCAAGTTTGTGGCTAATTTTGACTACTAAATTTTGACTGAGCTTCTCTTTAAGATGGTAGCTAGTTATAGTTAAGGTAAAACTTTTCCTAGCACAACTTATTAGTCTGGTCTTTTAAAATAGCCAGTGCTGTCCCAGAATTGGCACGCTTTAGAGCATAATTAGCTAACATAATAGAGCAAAATCAGCAAGGATTTATTTGTGAGCATTGCTGGCATACAAGTATATAATGCAAAAAAAAAAAAAAAAAAAAGATTTCTGACCGCAAGCATGGTCACTAGTAAAAGGAGAGTGTTGAAAGGACAGAGTTGAATGAATTCCCTTCTGCAATACAGATGTCAGTAGAGGAAATAAATAAATTGGTGGGATGGGTGAAGTTGCCCTTCCTACTCCAGTTGACACACTAATTTTATGCTGAGGTCTTCACAACTTATGAACCTCCTACAGCTTCTATTGCAATAAAAATTTAGTAGAGCTAGCTATGAATACCATTATAAGTTACCTTTTGCGCGAGCTTGCATAGCCAGTATGGCCCGTCTAGCAATGTTTATACAGGCTCCCCCGGTTATACTAGTTTTAGTAGATGGGGTGATGAAAAAGTTTAAAAGTAAACACGCAACTGCAGTTAGTAGAGAGAAAGGAGTTAGTTGGACTGTGAGTTACTGACTACAGAGCCATGGCCTTCAACTCTCTCGCACAGAGACTTGCCTTATTGGGAATCGTTGGAGGCGTAATCGTTGGCTACTTTAATTGGTAGGCAAATCTATAGCGTAGCTAACTAGCTAACTTGAGGTCCCTTACCTCCACTCCTGGCAGCTGCTGTAGCTTGCATGCTACAGATAAAAGTACACCGCCACACTATTAATTTTGTCTATTTCTAGTTCACTAAATGGTAGTATTGAAATGGATGGGTTTAAAAGCACTTTCAGTGAACTATACAGCAGTGATCAGCTTTCAGGCTCACCAGGCAATAGTACTTCCTTGGATGGTCAAGTTTGCAGCTCAGGAAACGGAGCAGATTCTGACATGCTGATTGTGAGATTATACATACATACAGCACACAGTTATATCCCAGGGACCACTCCAAACCATGATGCAGTTCCTTTGACAGAAACACATAATTTCTTAAGTAGTGTGACTAATTAGTACATTGGCAGTATATATACTCCCTATCCCACCATTGTGATCTAAAAAATGGCTTCTTAGTATTTAGCTAGCTAAGTAATAGCTACATTGTTTCATTATTAATGCAGTTTAGTTGATATTAACCTGATAGCATAGTTATATACTCTTATTACAGATTACTAGCAATTCTGCCCATATGAGTAGTGCAGTAGCTAGCTAAAATTGATCAGGTTATTTTTGCTATGCAGGGTTTCATTACATCTAGTGGGAGCATTATGGCAGTCGTTGGTGGTTTGTCAGCTGGCTGTAAGTCTTCCTTTACTGCAGTGATTCACAAGTATTAACTTCCACAACCTCTTCTTTCACAGGGCTGGCAGATCACTTGAGTAGAAAGTATACACTTTTAATTGTTGGATTATCAGCAATGATTGGAGGGGCTTTATCGGCTGTTTCATTTCACACATTGTGAATTTTTTCTTTTTGTATGACTTTCCTTCACTGTTTTCTCTTGCTTACAGGACATTGATAATTGGCCGTGGTTTTGGTGGAATCTCTATGGGGTACATAATTTTACTCTATAAGCTAGGTTATGAGGGCCATGCCATCAAGCCTTCATGAAGATGACAGTGACACTCTATACTGATCAAGTTCTATAGATAATATCTTGTTCGTTACAGGATGATATACATGGTGATGCCAGTCTATTTATCTGAAACAGCACCTAAGGAGTCCAGAGGATTATTGAGTGGACTCTTTGGAGCAGCATATGCATTTGGCTTGGTTCTTTCAGCATGTTTTAATTTTGGATTCTCAGAGTTATACTATGGATGGAGACTAGCATTTGGAACCCAGGTGATAATAGGACTACTGTTCATTATTATAATATTATGGATGCCGTATTCACCAAGGTAGGCATGTGCACATCTCATAACTATAGTAACATCACTCTTATAGATGGTTGGTAAAGAAACAGCGTGAAAAAGAAGCTCTCTTAGTTCTATCAAAAATTAACCATGACTCCCAGAAAGAGACCTTTGTGGTGACTGCTTTGGAACTGGAGGAGCTAAAATGTTCAATCAAAGGAACCTTAAAGATGTCCACTCAATTTAGAGAACTTTTAAAGTACAAATACAGGTATAGTATTGTATTCACTATTACATACCATAGGTGTAGGAATGGGATTTTGATTGGGGGGGCACTCGTATGGAAAGTGTGTGTGTCAGTGAAAATTTTGAGTGACCACACCCACTAGCCACACATTTTTAATCAAGAACCAAAATTGTTTTTTTTTCACCTATAAACTTCTCAGCAATACTACCTAGCTCTAGCTAATACTGAGCAACTGCTACATGCATCAAGAGAGACACAGTAGGCCACAAATGTTGATACTAGGTACAGGGAGTCAATAAGGACTTATGTAAACTGCCTATATTATATTCATCAGCTAACTTTAAGTGGTTGCTTGAATAGGACCTTGATTCCTTCAAGCAACCTGCAATCTATTTTGTCAGATTGGGGGGGGCACTGGAATAATATTTGTATTAGTGACCCAAAATATTGGGGGGGCATGTGCCCCCCCCCCCCCCCCCCAGTTCCTACACCTATGCATACACAATTAACCCCCTTCCCTCACTTGTATAATTATATAGACTACTCATCATTATTGTTTTGTTCTTTGTTGAAGCTGTGGTTGGTAATAGCATTTAGTAAGTTGGCTCATCTGTGTAATAATAATAATCATTTGGAATTATCATCTTTAGTAATTATTCAAGTACCATCTTCTGTAATGTGGGAACTGCACATTTTGTTGCGTCCATGATAGTAGCAATAATGACATCAATAGGTTCATTTGCAGCATCCCACATTCTTGACAAGGTATGTTATGTAGCTAACTAAAATTGATTAATTTTCACTGCAAACTTTATGCAGATTGGTCGAAAAGCTATACTTCTTGGTTGTACCTTTATAAACATATTCCTAGGAGCGTCTGTAGCTGTCCTTTTACAAGCTTTTGAGTCACCCAGTGAAGTGGTCTCCTATATCATTGCTATCAACATCTGTTTCTATACTTTGTTTTATACTTCTGGATGGTTGTATGTTATGCTATGGAGACCCAGCTGTATAGAGTGATTATTTTACTTACAGGGTAGTTCCATGGGTCTTAAATGGTGAAATATTTCCCACTGATATCAGAGGTATGTCTATAATAGTCTCACACAAAATGGATGTCTGACACAACATTCTTCTGCAGGAATTACAGTTGCAGTATCAACAGCTATATTTTATTTCTTTACTGTCTTATTTAACCAAGCAATGCCTCTTATTCTGGGATCACTTCAGGTTCAGGGTTTTTTCTATATCATCACAGGTGTCAATGGATTTGCCTTTTTCTTTGTTTTATTCATTCTTCCTGAAACTAAAGTGAGCTGACCATAGTTTCATCCATTGCAATCAATGGCATATAGCTACTTCATACTTTAGGGGGTTGGTCTTGAACAAATGGATGCACTTTTTTCTCAAGGTTTAATGGAACGTGCAAACCTCATAAAGCTATTCAGAAGCAGGTATGAGCTTTAAAAAGAACTTTAATTTTAAATAATACTGCATCTGATTTTTAGGTCTGTCTCCTCACAGACAAAGGATCTTGAGTCACAATGCAAGGTTTTTTATCAGATTGATACAGCCATTGATAAAAAAAACAGCAATAAAGCTTTTGTAGATCATAATAGCAGATCATTGTAGTGTTCATCACACGAGATAATTCCTAACTGTTTTTCACAAAATTGCAAATGATGTAAACTACCCACTTTGGGGGGGAGGAGAGAGGAGAGAGTCTGTTTCTGGATTGGTTTTGATCACACAATGTACCATCTAGAAGGGTTTAAGGGGCATCCCCTTCAGATGCATCTCTGAGATTGATTTTGGCCTTATAATTATATTTAGATTATATCACTCAGTTACATCATTGTCAATTGTACTATTGCTCTATTGGCTGAGGCTAGCTAGGGTGATAGGGTTAGATAGATAATAACAAAAGTAGCTACATACAATGATGTAGTCTGAATATGTTACCCATGGAGAAAGAGCCAGAATTAGGGGAAAGATTAGAGATTTGGAGAAGCTTCTCCCTTAACTGGATAGAAACCTGACTGGATGACATGATTATTAATAGTTAGACCTACTTTATGCTAACTGTACAATGAAGAGAAGGTCTTTCATTCCATTCTAGCTGGCTATAGCTAACACTATTCAAGACCTAGTCACATCTATATCTGTGTTATATAGTCACACTTCGATCTATATGGGTGACGTAATAAGGGTTAAATGTCATTATGGTTTCCATTTTTTGGCGGGAATTTTGACACGTGTTTACTGTAATCACTGTAATTAGAGCTCCACAAAAAAATAATAAAGCTGAGGTTGGTGCTTACAGGTTGGGGCTTACATACATAGGTACATTGTGACCAAAAACACTTCACTTGGGGGTGTCGCCTAAATTAGAGTGAAGCTTAAATAATTAGAGCTTAGATGAACTGTTGCAACGTGGGCTGTGTCTGGAGATGTCTGCACCTACTTTCATGTTTGTATCCAGAGTGTTGTGAGGGGGTTTCATGTTTACAAGGCTGTGTGGACTCCAGTAGGCCTTGTACATACCCTTAGAGGGTCAATTGTGGGGGTGAAAAAGCTTTTGATCAACTTCTGGGATATCTCTTTACATGGGCGTTGGGCATGCAAACTAAAAAAAAAAAAAAAAAAAAAAAAAAAAAAAACACATGGGCTCTAAATTAATTAAGCGCCAGGAAAAAGGAAAGAGGTATATAGGTGTAGGGTTGGCAAATTATGCCGGCATAATTTCGAGCATAATAGGTGATTTCATAAATACTAGCATATTATGCTAGCATAATATTGATATATATTATTTGTGAGCATAATGAAGTATTTTTTGGCACAACAAAAAGAAAAAAAAACATTAGTTTCTATTATACTGTAACATTAATGACAATTCAATATAATCTTCCAGTGACTGGCTTTGGATCACTAAATACTCTCTCTAAGGTGATCTGTTATGTGTGCAGGATGTGGTTGTGATTGAAGTGACCTTTGGACCCTGTCTATGAGCATAATGTGGATAATGAGGTTTTTAGGGTGCTTCTATGTGTAAATTCTGGACATTACAGGGGTGTAGACAACTTTTTAGGACTGGGGGGGCTAAAGGTAAAGACAAAAGAACTGCAATTCGGCTCAAGGTGGAGGGTGTGGGAGGGGGATATGCCCCCTCCTGCATGAAGTGCAGAAGCAAATTTTTTTTTCAAAATCCAAGAGGTATAAGAGAGCAAATTAGAAAATAATAATTATTTTAATATGTACACAAGGATAGGCTAGGCTCTATTTCAGTAGTGGATTCTGCACTGAAACATGATCCTCAACATTGCTTTCAAGCTAGTAAAACTATATTTTAGAATACTGATTGAAAAACTTAACTCACCAGTTCAGGCTGACTGCTGACTAGGCTGATAGCTGGCCTTATTTTAATTAACCTGGCTTTGAAGGAGTGCTAAACTAATATCTTAGAGATTCACAGACATGGTACTAGCTACTAGCAATTAGGCTAAGAGTCAAGCTCAAGTTCTCTAAGCAACTGTTACAATGTTACCATGCTTACCTGTTAATCACTACTGTCATAATTAAATACTGTTTACCAAACCACTACAATGTACATCATATAAAAATATGCAGTTTATAAAAAAAAAGCCAGAGCCTGATCTTATTAACTATTATTATCTAGTTAATCTCCAAAATCATTGAACTGCATATAGATATATAGCACAGTGCATGATGGTATTTTACCTTTCTTAAATTGGCATGCTGATATGTTACTGCTTATCATGATAAAGTTCCTTGACAGAGGCTCCATTAAGGTATGACCGAACTTCAGGTGTAGTATAGTGATCTTTTCCAATAGGAATTGAAGGCTTCACAACTTTATTATTTTTGTATAAGTTCAAATAATATTTTGTAGCTAACCTTTCAGTATTGAATACAGAGGTAGGTCCAAAGTTGAGCTTACTGTGAATTTCATCCTTGTTTTGTGGATAGCCTTCCGATAAAATAACATCTCCACTGGAGTACTCCTACATGCGATCATGAATCTTTACATATCAATTATTGTAGCTAGCTGCCTGTGAAGATCAATAGGAAGTGCAAGAAGAGGATTAGGTAATGTGTTAACTCCATATTTACTGATTTTTCCTTCTCTGTCCTTTTGAGTTGATTTCTTGTATAATTTGTAATGTCTGCACTTTGGTTCTTCTTAACACTGAAATTAATTTTAATTTGCCCTTTTCTGCCTGTCATTACAATTATGAACAACATTTTATCAGATTTGTACACTAATTAAATATACCATGCAAATCCTGCAGTACATCTTAGCTGAGGATTCCGAGGAACCAGAGTGGTTCATGATTTCAGAATGCCTGGCATTGTCACAGAGTACACAGTACAGGAGCAATAAGTAACACTTCTGTCGTAGGAGCTGCATCATAAGCCCAAATTCCCTCACTTCCCAACTTAAAAAGATCTTCTGCTATAGTGGCTTAGACATTTGAAGTACATTACATTTATTAGAGCAACAAATAAGATGTATATTTTGAAGCTTTGAATTTTCTTGATTAGAAATACCAGCAATTTTCAAGCACCAGTTATCAACTTTGTTCCACTGCTTGCTTTTATTGCTGCTAGTGTTATCTGTAAATAAAATGAGGGGAACCATGACTACTGATTTTCCAGATGCAAACTCTTTCAAGCGGTGAATTGCAGTGAATTCCTAACAAAACAATAACTTAACATGAGAAATAATATTACTTTTTGACAAAGCCGTTCCAAAGATGAAGAGAAACTATTCCACTTAGCAATATGTAAGGAGAAGATTGACATTAGCTGTTACCAAACAATCCATTCAACAAGTCATCAATGAACACATGGCCAGCTCTACAGTTAATCATAGGCGTTGCAAATCAATCACTTGTCATCCAATGACGTCCATGATATATTTCTCTGGATTTGTGCAAATCTATAACTTAAAACTCAGTGGCTAGCCAGCATTAAATTGCTTACTTGGGTCTGCAAGTGCATCATCTGGAACATCTGTACCTAGGCCTGGCAGTGCCACTTCTCCCAATACAATGGATGAAAGTGAGGGATCAGGATATCTTGTAGGCATGATGAAGAGCGTTGATGAACATGTAAGGAGCCTGGAAACGAAAACAGTCAAACTTGCTGCAGCTATAAAAGAGCTCAATGATATTAAGAAGCATTTTAAAAATTCATTTGCTATCAAATGTTCACCTTATGAGGTCAGTATAGCCTAGCACACAGGCCCTATAATAATTATAGCTGTTGATTAAAGGCTTCTATCAAGAGTCAAATTGCTAAGCTATTTTGTCTATCTATAAAAAGACAACCAACTACTAAAGATATACAGGTACTTATAAGCTTTGTGAGTTAGTATGATGTGAACCTAATTTGATAACAGGAAACCATTGTGAATGTGATAGGTAGAGATGCAAGGGAAAAACACAAATTTGATGTTGCTTTCACATTTGCAAAAAATAAGTTGACGGAACTACGTACAGAGGAAAGAAGAAAGGTACCATGTATAGATAGTTAGTGAGACAGTAGCTACAACAATAACCCTTTCGCTACACTAATTTTGGATTTTTTTTGGATTTGGCATTTGTCGTCACTAGGCGCCGGCGCCCCAGGCAGCAAAAGGTCGTGCAGGTCGGCGTGACGTCATGCTGGCGGCTAGCAGATCAAGGCACAAAGAATGAGCTCCTTGGAGACTCTTGCTGGCCTGCTTATGGCCTCTCTCACACCAACGATCCTCTACGGCACTGCCCCATGCACTATGCCACTCTCCTTTTCTTTTCCTTTTTTTTTTTTTTTTTTTTTTTTAAAGTCCATATAAAGTGAACATCAAAGGAAGATCAAAGGCAGCTCCTCCCTGTGGTCAAACAACTGACGGACCATAACCCATTGTTCTGACTTCCGATGCCGACAGTCAAAGATTGGCGGCAGGAGGAGGTCCTGGTGCCGACGGGGTCCGAGTAACGGACGGTTGAAAAGTGTGTAAAATTACACTCTTTTGGGAGCGAAAGGGTTAGTCTTGTCACTCCAAGGTCAAGAGTTCACTGCTGACTCAAATTGACCCATATCTCTATACAAATCCCAGCCCACATCTTCATTTCTTGCACAATTTCAGACAATGCTACAAGCTTCAGACCACACACCCTTATGTGACATCACAACGCACCTTATACCCTTATGTGACATCACAACACACCCTTATGTGAGACCATCAACAACAGGTCATTTTTGATCTCATGATGTTTTAGTCAACTAAAACTATAATTTAGTACCAGCTATTAGTCACAAAACTGATCTCAATTAGTCAAAAACTAACTAAAAGTTGTCATACTAAAGCTTACATTGACCATAACATTAATCACTAAGGTTGACCAAATCTTTGTAATACTCTTTGTGACAAGACTTGTTGCTGGTTTCACTAACAGTTACATTATTAAAAAAATAATATCATCTTTGAATCTTAGATGTTTTGGAGCATGGGGGCACAGCCTGAATGGGAATGAGGTTAGGGGTGGGCAAGGACTCCGTGCTATAGAATACCATTGGGTGGGAGACTATCTAGCATGTGATTTGTTACAAGAAAACACTGTAGGCTTTCCAAAATAGCTTAGCTTACCTAAATTAACAATTTTAGCAATACAGATGTACCTAGTTCACCAGTGCGTGTATGAAGAAGCTCATGATGACATTCTTGATTCTGATCATAGGTATGACTCTATGTGATGAAGAGATGAAAAGGCTATGCTCTGCAGTCTCTGTAATTGTAAAGAAGCTATATATACCAAAGAAGAATGTAAAGTTAAGAATATTCAATGGAATAGCACATTTCAGAAATTGCTTGCAATGAAGTTACTTTAGATGCTGAAAGGTTATATAACTAAATTTGGCATATAGGCTAGCATGTTCCTTATTGATCTGCATGTTTAACCATGGGTGGGTGGAGGGGGCATTTCTCCCATGCTTCCTATGCCTATGTGAATTCACGCAGTCTTCTCAAAAGTATTATAACATAATAATCTTTATTAATATAGCTAATCTTCACTAGCTACTGAAGTTAGTTTTGATCTGAATTTTTGAGTCTAGAAACTTTTGGGGTAGGTGCAAATTCCTTTATCTCCTCATGTAATCCATACCTACATAATGATAATTGAGAGAGCTTATAAAATAAAAGAGGAAAGGAAGGAAGGTGGGGAGGAGGGGGGGGGGAGGTGCCCCCACACACTACCTATAGAGTCTACAGGCCAGCTAGATACACGTCTGGTTCCACGCCCCTCTAAACACACCCAGGGTCTTCACACACCCCTTCTAGCGGGCCACAAGGGGGTTCCCCCTCCTCCTTCTGAGAGGTCTACAGGATCTAGACACACCTCCAAATCTCTCTCACACACACCCCTTAACTCTCTAGGTCAAGTGGGGGTTCAGATGGACACACCTCCACTTCCACACCCCTCTGGACACATTCAGGGTCTCCACACACACCCTTCTAGTGGGCCACAAGGGGGTTCCCCCTCCTCCTTCTGAGAGGTCTACAGGATCTAGACGCACCTCCAAATATCTCTCACACACACCCCTTAACTCTCTAGGTCAAGTGGGGGTTCAGATGGACACACCTCCACTTCCACACCCCTCTGGACACATTCAGGGTCTCCACACACACCCTTCTAGCGGGCCACAAGGGGGTTCCCCCTCCTCCTTCTGAGAGGTCTACAGGATCTAGACGCACCTCCAAATCTCTCTCACACACACCCCTTAACTCTCTAGGTCAAGTGGGGGTTCAGATGGACACACCTCCACTCCCACACCCCTCTGGACACATTCAGGGTCTCCACACACACCCTTCTAGCGGGCCACAAGGGGGTTCCCCCTCCTCCTTCTGAGAGGTCTACAGGATCTAGACGCACCTCCAAATATCTCTCACACACCCCCCTTAACTCTCTAGGTCAAGTGGGGGTTCAGATGGACACACCTCCACTCCCACACCCCTCTGGACACATTCAGGGTCTCCACACACACCCTTCTAGCGGGCCACAAGGGGGTTCCCCCTCCTCCTTCTGAGAGGTCTACAGGCTCTAGACACACCTCCAAATCTCTCTCACACACACTCCTTAACTCCCTAGGTCAAGTGGGGGTTCAGCTGGACACACCTCCACTCCCACACCCCTCTGGACACATTCAGGGTCTCCACACACACCCTTCTAGCGGCCACAAGGGGGTTCCCCCTCCTCCTTCTGCAAGGTCTACAGGATCTAGACACACCTACAAATCTCTCACACACCCCCCCTTAACTCTCTAGGTCAAGTGGGGGTTCAGCTGGACACACCTACACTCCCACACCCCTCTGTACACACCCCAAGTCTACACACACCGAGGTCGAGGGAGTCTCAGGAGGGGGGTTCCCCCACAACACTCTTTCCTAGCTTCTACAGGCAAGATAGTGATTCTGTGGGCTGGACACACACCCTAGGCTCACACTTCTCAGCTCAGATATTAGGTTAGCTTAGCTACGGAACTTACAGCTGCTATCAATGTCACTGTCCACTCCTTCGCTTAAAAGCCTGGAGCCCCAGAATTCCAATCCATATTGCTAGGTCCTCGATACTAACCCTTTCGCTACACTAATTTTCGATTTTTTTTGGATTTGGCATTGGTCGTCACTAGGCGCCGGCGCCCCAGGCAGCAAAAGGTCGCGCAGATCGGTGTGACGTCATGCTGGCGGCTAGCAGATCAAGGCAGAAAGAATGAGCTCCTTGGAGACTCTTGCTGGCCTGCTTATGGCCTCTCTCACACCGACGATCCTCTACGGCACTGCCCCATGCACTATGCCACTCTCCTTTTCTTTTCATTTTTTTTTTTTTTTTTTTAAAAGTCCATATAAAGCGAACATCAAAGGAAGATCAAAGGCAGCTCCTCCCTGTGGTCAAACATCTGAGAACTGACGGACCACAACCCATTGTTCTGACTTCCGATGCCGACAGTCAAAGGTTGGCGGCAGGAGGACGTCCTGGTGCCGACGGGGTCCGAGTTAGATAAGAAAGCAAGGCTTTTATGAGCACAAGCAGTCTGAGAATATCTTATCCACTGTATGCAGCCCCCAGAAGACATGGATGCTAATATCTATCTAAATCATTTGGCAATTCTGGTAATATAGTTTAAGTCACTATATTGAGCTAGTATTGTTTGCTGCAGCGTAAATATGTTTGTTAAAGTGTAAATGTTCCACCCACCAACTTTTATGCTGCCTTCAGAGAGTGGTTGGAGGATAACTATCCAATACTAAATTCAGATATTATAATGGAAGAAGATTCCTCAATTGATTATAGTAATGGATTTCTTGATGTTGCAAGTGAGGAAGTTATCCAGAACAACAGTAATAGTAGTGATCATAGACACAAACAATACTTATCACAATAATAATTACACAATAATTTTGATTGACTTAGAATCCAAAAAGTACATAAAAAGTGTAGCTATCAATCTAGGTACCAATTGAAGATGGCATTTGGTATACATTTTAACCTGTTTTAGCAGGTCACCTCTTTATAAAGGCCACATCTTTATAAAGGCCACATCTTGGATGATTGCTATAAACAAGTTCCACTATGCAACCTCTGTAGATAATACAAGCATATGAGGCCCCATTTTGATTGTGAGGGTGGTTTCTAGATACTATTCTAACAAATATACTTTCTATATAGCTAGCAGATAACCATCCCCTGGTGAACCACTCCTTCTCCTTTACATTGCCATGATTCAATTTGCCAAATATCATTTTTGACATCTTTGAGAAGACACAAAGAAATATTAGTTACCACTCACTTGGTGGGAGTTAAAAGGTCTGAAGGGGGATTGTTTTCAACGTCACAATCAGGCTTTCCAAGCTTGTAGCTATCCCCTACACCACTTGACTCCGCTTCTTCCACCATATTCACAGTATTACTGTACCTCGAATGAGACTTACCTTGCCAGTGTCACCGGTGAAAAATGGAGTTTCTACAGTACCGTAGACGCAATAGCAGAGCCTCCAACCACACGGATTTATCCGTATTTTTACGGATTTACACCTATAAATACGGACTACGGAAATTGATTCAATTTATACGGAAGTATGTATAATGATAGCTAGCTAACAGAACAGCTGTGAAATAACATTGTCCAGCAGAGGCTTAAAGAGTTGTCTAAACAGTTCATATTCCTCAAAACAGGTGGTAAAAACAGTAAGTATATTTATTGTCATGATATTTGTTTACTGGTGCATTGTTATTTATAGCTACATCCTATAGCTTGTTCCAGTGTCTCCTATCAAGCACTATGATAGCTAGCTAAGACTCTCAATTCTAGCTCACAGTCTAGTCTATTTATTTATCATTATTAATCACAAGATACCGTGTGTCTTATAACAATAAATAATTATTAAGAATGATGTAGGTCATTAAACTAGCTAGCTCTTGCACACGTAGGTATGTGTCTTACGTATAACAATAATAATAATTAGAATGATGGAGGTCATTAAACTAGCTAGCTCTACGGAATTTGCTACAAAAATACGGAAAGTGAGCAATTTTTGTACTGAAGTTATTCACTTCAAGTTGGAGGCTCTGCAATAGTGGTTCACTGCTGTAACATCTGCATAATACATCGACGGCATTCTCACCTGAATGAAACAGGGGTGTGCGTGTCCACGTATCGTGCGCGAAAGACCCACGGTCTTGTTACGTCATTGGAGAAATTTGGTTGTGTACTTCCACTATCAAGGAGAATGAACTCCACTTTACTCGTACTGTATACCTAAGCCCCAACGTTCCAGATATACTAAAGGTTTTACTATATACATGTTACAGGTGTGGAGGGCCACACTTAGCTCCTCAGTGCAAGTACAAAGATGTTACATGTAATGCATGCAGTAAGAAAGGTCACTTGGCAAGGGTCTGTAGATCTACCCCTAGGAAGGAGGATCATAGATTACTAAGCCCAAAACAAAAAGATAGAGAAGCCTACCCATTATATGGAGCAGAACTCTGGCTCTACTGATGACACTGCTGGGTATGGATTTGTAGGCTAGCTAGTTACTAGACTCTACTTTCTTATAATAATTTATTGTATATCAAGAACACACACAGCCACATGCTCACTAGAAATTAATCACGTGATCTGACAATATGAATTGA
The DNA here is from genome assembly GCA_964016965.1 of Diacarnus erythraeanus. NCBI lineage: Eukaryota > Metazoa > Porifera > Demospongiae > Poecilosclerida > Podospongiidae > Diacarnus > Diacarnus erythraeanus. The sequence goes on from OZ024670.1 coordinate 528,014, forward strand.
AGTGTACAAATAAAACCACAGGAATGGTAATTGCTACATAACTCCCCCCCAGTGAGTGAAAGGAATGATACATGAAGAAATTGTATGACTAAGGTAATTAGGGAACTGAACATGTGGTCCAGACCTAGTTTGAATGGCTGGGGAAGTTATGATGGTGGTGGGGTGTGACTGTGATACAGGAGAGGGAGATTGGTTTGAATGAGGGGTCAATTGGAATGTCTGATGATGCCATTGAATAGGCAGGTTTCAAGCGATCAATGGAAACTGTATCTGTTCGACCATCATTATAAGTGATAACAAAATGTCGTCAACCATACCATTTGCGGCAGGATGGTATGCTGTCGATGAATTCCTAGGAGTTGAGTCAGACGTGACCATAGGTGTGATTCAAATTGTCTGCCTCTATCGGTGATGATGGTTGATGGAACTTTGAATCTTGCTATCCATCCTGATACTAATGCTCGTGCTACAGTTTCTGCGGAGATGTCTTTGATTGGGATTGCCTCCAGCCAGCGAGTAAATCTATCAACACAGGTAAGCAGGTATTTGTAGTTTTCAGAGAGGGGTAGTGGGCCAACCAGATCGATGTGTACCACATCAAAACGGGAATCAGGTGGTTTGAATGCCAAAACCGGAGCATTGGTATGTCTGGTGACTTTAGTTTGTTGGCATTGAAGGCAAGATTTGAGATTTGGTCCACTGATTGATATGTTTGTTCATATTGGGCCAAACAAATCGAGCACTGATTAACTGTGTGGTAGCTCGAGTACCAGGATGTGAGTGAGTGGAATGCTGTAAATACGAGCTTGCGTAACTGTTCAGGGACAAAAGGTCGAGGGGTACCTGTTGAGGTGTCACAGAATAAGAGGGGACTACTATTGTAATTATGAGATCAATAAATAATAAAGATAGCACACACAATGATACACGATCATTATAATACTGTAGCTATAGTATAACAACACACCTGTAGAGTGATAGCTATGTACAATTACATTTTACAATAATTAACAGCTACATGATTAACAGTTACACACACGTTCATTGAGTACACACATGCAATGCATGTGCAATAAAGGTTAAGGGTGACTAATATAGCAGAATACACTACACTCCTCCCCAACAAAATAAACGTAGTGACAATGTTACATAGTTTTGTAGCCATAGAAGTCTGTTTTTACTCGATTCCGAATTGGGTATCGTCTCTGAGGAGGATTTGGTTGTAGGGACTCAGTTGCAGCTGATGGAGACTCATTTTGAGGCACTGTAGTGTCACCTGAGATAGCAGTTGGCTGATCTTGTTCTGAGATTACAGGGGAATTTTCAGCTTGCTCCAGCAAATCCGGAGGGTCCAGGTCATCTGTAGATGTTACATCATCAGCAGCTGTAGATACACTGACTGTGTGGTCCCTTAAGTTGTCAATATGTCTCTTCCACTGGAGACCTGTGTCTGTTTGAACTGTGTAAGACAAGGGACTCTGTCTCTGAATGATAACCCCTGGAACCCACTTAACTCCAGTAGCAAAATTCTTAGCCATTACGGATTGTCCTACAACTAACTCACGGGTACGAGAGTGCTGGTCATGATACTTTTTCTGTGTAGCTTGATGATCCACAACTTGTTCTTCAAAGGAAGGTCTGAGCAAGTGTAGTCGTGTTCGAAGATCCCTCTGTAGGAACAGTGATGCTGGAGTTCGACCAGTGGTTGCATGTGGTGTTGAACGATAACCAAGAAGAAAGTTTTCCAGTTTTGCCCTCACTGATAAGGGTTGTGCTTCTGCTGCTTTCATAGCTTGTTTGAATGTTCTAACAAACCTCTCCGCCAACCCATTTGAGGCTGGGTGGTATGGAGCACTGTAAATATGCTTGACACCATTTTCCCTTAAAAATTGAGCAAATTCTACAGAGGTAAACTGTGGACCATTATCCGATACTAGTTGAAGAGGTAAGCCATGACTAGCAAACACGTGCCTTAGAACATCAATAGTACTTTTTGATGTGGTAGTAGTCATTTCGTATACCTCTGGCCACTTTGAGTGGGCATCGATGATTATGATAAACATCTTGTTGAGGAATGGTCCTGCATAATCTACATGGATACGTTGCCATGGCTTGGCTGGCCATAGCCAGGGATGCAGTGGTGCAACTGGTGGTGCCTGCTTCACCTTAGAACATGACAGACAGCTCTTTGCTAGTTCTTCAATATTCCGGTCAAGTCCTGGCCACCATACATGACTTCGTGCAATGCTCTTCATTCGAGATACTCCTGGGTGAGTAGCATGTAATTCCTTCAGTACACTGCCCTGAAGCTTGGAAGGAATGATAACTCTCACTCCCCACAATAGGCATTCACTCTCAATTGTAAGTTCAGAAGCCTTTCCTTTGAATGGTTCCAGATCTTTGATGACTGACTGTGGCCATCCTTGCTGTGTAAATTCCATCACCTTGCTGAACACTGGGTCTGTGCGTGTGGCTTGACGAACTTCAGAAGCTGTAACAGGCAAATTTTCAATTTGAGAAATGTTAAATATAGCAACATCAGGAGACTGGCCCTCAGGAGTGACCCATGGGAGTGGTAACCTAGATAACCCATCAGCATTAGCATGTGCTGAGGTAGACTTGAATCGTATGTCATATGAATAAGCCGACAATAAAACTGCCCATCTCTGTAATCGAGCAGCTGCCAGTGTTGGCACTCCCTTTTTAGGTCCTAAAATGGCCAACAATGGTTTGTGATCTGTAATAAGGGTAAACTTACGCCCATACAGATACTGATGGAATTTCTTAATTCCAAAAATCAATGAGGCTGCTTCTTTTTCCAACTGTGCATAATTTTGCTCAGCTTTTGATAAGGTTCTTGAGGCAAATGCAATTGGGTGTTCGCTACCATCTGCTACAGGTGTGTGAAATGACAGCTCCCAGTCCATAGGCAGAGGCATCACCTGCAAGGGTAATTGGCAATTGAGGGTTATAGTGTATTAATACATTTGAGGATACTAGAGCCTGCTTGGTGGCTTTGAACGCTTTAGCACAGTTTAGAGTCCACTTCCATTTCATCCCCTTTTGTAGTAGCTGATGCAATGGGTGAGTCATAGTGGCCAACTGTGGAATGAATTTGCCGTAATAGTTCAGTAGCCCAAGGTACGACCTCAATTGTTGTAGGTTCTTTGGCTCTGGTGCCTTAATGATTGCCTCTTGTTTGCTGTCTAGTGGGTGGAGTCCAGTAGAATCAACCTTATGTCCCAAGTATTCCACAGATGGTTGCATAAAGTGACATTTTTGTGCTTTAACTCGCAGTCCCTGCTGCTCGAGTCGTTTCAAGACATCTTGAAGGCTTTTCAAATGGCTTCCATCATCAGACCCTGTGATGAGGACATCATCCAGATAGCACATGACACCAGGAATTCCTTGCAAGATGGTATCCATAGTTCTTTGAAATATAGCAGGGGCTGAGGCTACCCCAAATGGAAGTCTAGTATAACGGTACATTCCTTGATGCGTATTGATAGTGGTGAAGTTCCTTGAGCTCTCTTCCAATAGGAGCTGCTGATATGCCTGCGATAAATCAAGCTTTGTAAATTTCTGGCCTCCAGCCAATGAAGCAAATATTTCCTTGGGGTTAGGTAGAGGATATTGGTCAATATCCAGTGCTTGGTTAATGGTGACCTTGTAGTCACCACATATCCGGTACTTCCCATCTTTCTTTGGCACAGTAACAATTGGAGATGCCCAGTCACTATGAGACACTTTCTCCAAAATGCCATCTTTCTCTAATCGATCCAATTCAGCACCAATGGTGCCTTTGATAGCAAATGGAATAGGGCGTGGCTTGAAAAATTTTGGTACAGCATCTAGTCGCACATGTAGTGTGGCACGATGTGAGGAAACTGTTCCCAGTTCATCCTGAAAAATTGCTTTGTGCTGTTCCAATAACGTTGTTAATTCCATCGATTTATCACTCCAGACTTGATGCAGTTCTCGCCAGTCTAATTTGAGTTCTTTCAGCAGATCTCGACCCAACAAAGCTGGGCCATCCCCAGACACTACCACCAGCCGTGCTTGTACCGTCTGTGATTGGTATTGGATTTGTACTTTGACTTCTCCCACTATTGGTATTAACTCTTCTGTGTATGTCTTGAGGACAATCTGAGTTTTGTTGGGGACCTTGCCAGGGAATAGTGATTTAAGACATGACTCAGAAATTACAGATACTTCTGCTCCTGTATCAATCTCCATTTTCACGGGCACTCCTTCCACTAGTACTTCACATTGTATTGGTCTGGACTTCCTCTTCCGACCTAGTGCAAACAGATGCAGTTCCTCCACTTCAGTTGCATTGTCTTCAGTTCCCACATAGTGTGTTTTGGAGGGCTGTCTTCGACCAAACTTGGACTTCTTGTTTACTGCTGTATTTTTGGAACGGCATGCAGGTGCAATATGTCCTTTTTCCCCACAAGCATGACATGTTGAGTCAATAAATCGGCAACTAGCTGGTAAATGATTGGTCCTGCCACAACGATAGCAAGGCTGTCTTTTATGAGGCCGAGGAATGTTCGTAGTTGATGGCGTGATTGTGGTTGTGGGAAGTCAACAATAGCTTGCACCTTTGATGGAAGGGGATGAATACCATCACTGTCTACAAGATGACCTAGGAAATGGATACAGGATGCACCAAATACGCATTTTTGTGGATTGATGATAAGACCATGATGGGTTAGTTGTTCAAAAATGAGCCTGAGGTGTCGTTGATGTTCCTCTGGATATGCACTAGCAACAAGGATATCATCAATGTAGACGTAACAAAAGTCAAGGCCATGTAACACTTGTTCCATAAACCTCTGAAAGGTTTGTGCTGCATTCTTTAATCCGAAAGGCATACGGATGAATTCGAAAAGCCCAAATGGGGTGCTGATGGCTGTTTTCGGTACATTTTCAGGATGGACTGGTATCTGATGGTATGCTCTGACAAGGTCTATTGTTGAGAAAACCTTGGCTCCATGGAGAGTGGCTGAAAAATCCTGAATATGGGGAATAGGGTATCGGTCTGGTGTGGTGACATTTTTGAGGGATCGGTAGTCTCCACATGGTCTCCAATCTCCATCAGACTTCTTGGGCACCATGTGCAGTGGAGAGGACCAGGGGCTGTCAGAAGGTTGTATGATCCCCAACTCTAACATATGTTCAAACTCCTTACGAGCAATATGAAGTTTTTCAGGGGAGAGACGTCGAACCCTGGCTGAGATCGGTGGGCCAGTTGTACTGATATGATGGGTAATAGTGTGTTTCACAGGTTTGTCTTGATAGTTGTGAATCCGGGTAAGCTCCGGAAATTCTGAGAGCAGTGATGAATAGATTTGTGATGCTGTAGTTGTGATTGTAGGTTAAGGGGGTGTGCCCTTAGTGACTATTCTATGGATAGAAAGGTGAGTGCCACTATCTACTAGTTTTCCGTGAGCCATGTCAACTAGGAGACCAAAATGATAGAGGAAATCAGCACCTAGGAGAGGTTTGCTGACATCAGCAATGACAAAAATCCAGCGAAATGTGCGGCGGAGTCCGAGGTTGAGAGTTGATGAATGTTGTCCATATGTCGCTATTGCTGAACCATTGACTGCTGAGAGTGTGAGACTTTCTCGCTTACGGAGACGATCGGAACAGGTGGGTAGGATTATACTAACTTGTGCACCGGTGTCTATGAGGAAGTTACGTTTGCTTATTCGATCTGTGATGTGCAATAGGCGACACATGTTGTGGCCAGACACATCTGTCGCCACTAACGGCTGGCCTGATCGTTTGGCTGTTTAGCGTAATTGCAGGGTGGAGTGTACTTCTTTGCCTCGCTACCATACCTCTGGTGGTACCAGCAAGTTGTTTACTCTTGAGGGACTGGGCTGTGGTGTCGACTTCGGGATTGGGAACGACCTCGAGACTGTCGAGTGAGTTGCCTGACTGAGGTCTGTAATTTCTGTACTTCTGCCCGTAATTGTTCTATCTCTGAGATGACCTCAGGACATGGGGAAACGCTAGTGGCTGCAACGGTGGGAGCTGCTACCGCGGCAACTTTGTCAGCCAGTTCGGCAAGTTCCTCTAAGGTAGCAGTGGTACTGGTTGAGGCTAGTACCATACGAACATTGGCTGAAAGGCGTTGGAGGAAGAGTTCTCTTAGAAAAGTTCCATCAGCTACTCCAGCGCGGTCCCCTAACAACTGCTGCATACGTCGAAGCAGTTGGGTGGGCTTTCTGTCTCCCAGTTCTTCCGTGTTGAGGAGCTGTTGTAGTTTCCTTTGTTCGGAAGCGGCCGTTCGTTTGATCAGTTGCTCTTTGAGAGTGGTGTAAGGACTTTCAGTGGGTGGATGTAGGATGAGATCTTGTACCTCCGTAGCAAATTCAGGAGAGAGAGACGCTACAACGTGGTCGAACATAGTTTTCTGGGTGGTGATCCTCCAGGTGGCGAATTGTGCCTCAGCTTGGGCAAACCACACCTCCGGATCAGCTGGCCAAAATGGTGGCAGATTGATGTTGACTGCTGCTATCACTGGTGGCGAATCATCATCCGCCATGTTCAGTTTGCACGTCAGGGTCACCAATGTAGGCTAGCTAGTTACAAGACTCTACTTTCTTATAATAATTTATTGTATATCAAGAACACACACACACAGCCACGTGCTCACTAGAAATTAATCACGTGATCTGATAATTCTGAATTGAAGTGTGTGTGTACAAATAAAACCACAGGAATGGTAATTGCTACAGATTGTTCACTATTTCAGATACTCGCTCTGAACCTTATTTACTAGAACTATTTCTCAATGATGTACTGGTGAAAATGCAACTGGACACTGGAGCATCTGTCTCTGTTATTGATGAGTCTACTTACCATAAAATCCAGAAACAATCATATGTGTTACCTCTCCAACCAGCCAAGAATGTGCTCAAGACTTACACTGACCAACACATCCAGGTGCTGGGAATCACTCAGATGAAAGCCAAGTATGGTGAGAGTGAGTGGTTTTTGCCTATTCATGTAGTGAGTGAGGGCGGTCCCAATCTCATGGGAAGGGACTGGATATCTAAATTTGAGGTCAACCTGAAACATGGAGCATGAGAACACCCTGAAAGGTGTTATAGACAAATTTGCAGAGGTGTTTAATAAGGGGCTGGGGTGTCTACAAGGTGTAAATGTGAAGTTATCAGTACATGACAAGGCCCACCCAAAGTTTTACAAGCCTAGATTTGTTCCACTCCTACTAAAAGAGAAGGTAGAAAAGGAACTAGAGGACCTGCAAGAGAAGGGGATAATCTCTCATGTCCAATCCTCATCATGGGCTGCCCCAGTGGTACCTGTATAAAAGAAGAATGGCAAAATTAGGCTGTGTGGTGATTATAAGTTAACCATAAATCAAGCCTCAGTTACTGAAACTTACCCACTTCCAAGGGTGGATGAGTTATTCTCACAATTAGCTGGAGGGAAGTATTTCTCAAAATTGGACATGTCAAATGCATACTTACAGCTTCCCTTAGAAGAAGATTCCAAACAGTTTCTCACTATTAATACCCATAAGGGTTTATTTCAATATAATCACTTACCTTTTGGTGTCTCATCTGCTCCTGCCATTTTTCAGCGTTGTATAGATACATTGCTGCAGGGCTTGACTGGAGTTTCAGCATACTTGGATGACATTCTTGTCACTGGTGCTACACTGGAAGAGCATCTGGCAAACTTGGAAAAAGTGCTGGAGAAACTACAGAATGCAGGACTACATCTCAACTACGACAAATGTTCATTTTTACAACCCAGTATTGAATATCTAGGCCACAGAATTGATAAAGAAGGCCTACATCCTACTCATGAGAAAGTTAAAGCCATCAAGGATGCACCATGCCCCAGAAATATAACTGAGCTTCATTCATTTCTTGGACTGGCCATAAGTTTATGCCAAATCTTTCAGATAAACTTATGGTCAGTCCAAGAAATGAATGAAGCTCAGTTATAAGCCTTCCAGATCACAAAAGATGCACTGCAAGCAGATTCTCTCCTTGTTCATTATGACACAGCTAAGCCTTTGGTACTGGCTTGTGATGCATCCCAATATGGTATAGGTGCAGTTCTTTCAAACATCATGGATGACAATGAAGAGAGACCTATTGCTTATATCTCAAGAACCTTATCAGCACCAGAGAAAAATTACTCTCAATTGGAGAAGGAGGCACTAGCTATTGTGTTTGCCGTGAAGAAGTTTCATCATTACCTTTATGGCCGTCATTTCATAATTGAATCTGATCATAGACCTCTTTCATTTTTATTTAGTGAAACTAAGGGAGTCCCCCAAATGGCTTCCTCTAGGATACAACAATGGGCTCTTACTCTGGCAGCCTATTGCTACACTATATGCTACAAGGCAGGGAAACAACTGAGCAATGCTGATGCATTTAGTCGCCTGCCTTGACCAATTACCATTTCCCAAGACCATGTTCCAGAAGACTTGGTATTATTATTCAATCATCTCTCATCTACTTCTATCAGTGCAGCTAATATTAAAGAATGGACTTCTAAAGACCCAATTCTCTCATGTGTCAGAAGATTCATCCTGACAGGATGGCCAGATCATAGTCTTGGAGAAAAATATCACCCATATACTTCCAGGAAACAAGGGTTGAATGATGGTTGTGTCTTGTGGGCATCACGTGTAGTAGTCCCACCCCCTGCCAGACAACTGGTACTCGATGAACTGCATGAATCTCACCCTGGAGTTAGCAAAATGAAGTCACTGGCTTGTTCTTATGTTTTGGCCAGGCATGGACGCTCAATCACAGAAATGGTGAAAACTTGCCCAGTATGCCAGGAATCTCAACCATCACCAGCTATAGCACCACTCCATCCATGGGAATAGTCTTCACAGCCATGGAGCCGAATTCACATAGATTATGCAGGACCTGTCCTAGGACTAATCATAGTTGATGCATACTCTAAGTGGATTGAAGTTCATCCTATGCATTCAATCACATCTGCTCGTACTATCGACAATCTAAGACTTACCTTTGCTACACACGGGTTACCCCGCAAGATGGTCACAGACAATGGATCCTCATTTACAAGCAAAGAATTTCGAAAATTTATGTCCATAAATGGAATTACTCATGTCACAACTGCTCCTTACCATCCTTCAAGTAATGGATTTGCTGAACGTGCAGATCAGACTGTGAGGCGAGGAATTAAGCAAACTCCTGGAATTAATCTGCAAGAGAAACTCTCAAAGTTTTTGTTTAATTACCGAATTACACCTCAAACTACTACAGGAGTTCTCCTGCTACTTTACTAATGGGACGTCGATTGAGATCACGGCTGGATAGACTTTTTCCTCTAAGCAAGCTCAACAACATGACAATACCAAAAGTCTCAGATCAAAGTTTCTACACCAAGGATTTCCTTCAACTTGGATTGCTGGTAAAATTGTAAAAATCACAGAACCTCTATCATACCACATTGAGTTACCTTCTGTATGTATTATTCGACATGTGGATGCAATTCGCCTCAGAACTGTGCTGCCTAAAGATGTTACTCCTACCTCTGACCAAGATGAATATTCTGATGACTTTCTACCTGATCTCTCTCTGCCTCCACCCACACCACATCCTCACCCAGTACATACCCCTTCTACTGTACGTAGATCGACTAGACCTCATCACCCACCTGATAGATTCGGCTGGAAGAAATGACCGAGTCATGGTCTAAGGGGGGGGGGGGGGGGGGGGGGGGTGAAGTGTGATAGACTCACTGTAGTCAGCAGTAACTGACAATAATTATTTATTTAACGTGCATGTATAATCAACATTTTTGTGGCCATAGGCTAGACTATTTAATCGTGTGTATGTTATTGCTTAGTTCTTCATGAGATTTGCTATTTTCTAAAATGTGCTTTATTCAACACGTGCTGGGGTTACCACAGTGGTCTTCACAATAATAATCATTATAATAACACAGTCCTGTAGTTATAGCAGATTAGGGAGGAGTCCAAGGGCACAGTGGAGAAGACAAAATAATATCAGCAAAGATATCACTAACTTACATACATACTTATTAGGATAGAATTGAATTTCTGAACTGTAAATTTTTCACTGATAACTAAACATTTACATGAAAACTAGCATAACAGTTGGCTGAGATGATTATGAAGCTGTTTGTGAATATCTTATGGCAACTGACCAGAAGTCACTAGTGACCTGTACTTGGTAAGTGCTAACAAACAATAAGCATGTGTGAGTGGATCAGATGATAGAAATATCATAGGCACTGTATTATATCCATGAAAATCCAACTCGGAGTATCTCCCAGAATTCAACTCTGCCTCATACTCTTCCTGTGGAATGATAGAATTTACACCAAACATCATGTCAACATCTCGTTCTTTCACTCCTGGAGGAACTGCTGAGCCATTTATGTATTTTTTGACATTGGCTGGAAAATATTCTGGTACAGGCTACATACATAGAGAGATGATCAATAACATTACTGCAATACACACATTCACTTACTGACGGTCCAAGAATAGTGAATGCACCAGTAGTTTTTTCCTTTCCTATGTTCTTGGCTAACCACTGGGAGGCCTTATATACTACAGACTTCACAGAACTTGGCACACTGGGTACAAAGTTATCCCCTTCCATCCAAGTATACAATAAAACATTAATGGCCAAGGCTGTAGAATACAATCTATCCTCACTATGTTTGACTGTTTTGCCTGAAACAATGTACAGTGTAATAATATGGAGGAATTGTATTAGATTACCTTTACCATAGGCATTTTTATCATTGTTTCCAAGGAAGTCATCAAAATAGAGTAAACCATCTCCATCAGCAGTGGCCCTCTTTAGCAGATCAGCTGTGACATTACCACGAAAAACTGCAGAGAGCGATCTCATGACCCTCGTCATAACTGGATAAGGCAGAGAGGAGTGCTCAGAGGAATATGTCTGGAGGAGGTTTAGAACACGTGAAGTAAACCAGTAGAAGGTGTAGATACTGGGATAATAGAATCTAATAAAGTCAGGTCGGCTGGAATAGTTTCTTTCAATCATCCATACAATGAGATTAGTAGTGTTCTCATAAATCATCTGGAGGTCATCGTCAAACCACTCATGAGGATCTGCTAACTGGGAGATGTTATGGCATACAGAGTATTGGCCCCGACACCAACATCAACATTGTTAACATTATATGGCATGCGTTGATAGTGGAAAGTTTTGGTTTGTTCACTGATAGATAGAATCCAAGTATTAACAAATGCTGCTGGATAATGCTCTTCTGCTATGGAATTTAAATATTCCCATAGAACAAAGTATGTCCTAGGATCAATAATTGCTCTTTCATCAGTACTAAATGGCCTATAGGCATATTTTTTATTTCTTTGAAATGGTGGGTGAAATTTGAGTTATCTTCTTTCCACATTTGAAATGGAATCTGGTTTGCATGATACCTTGAGAGCAAACTACCAAGACCAATGTTTACTGAGGAAGAATCAAAATCAGGAGGGATTATTGTATTCTTCTTGAGTCTATGGGATAAATATTCAAGGATAAAAGTGCTCACAACTAATCTACTAATGAGAAAGAAGCGGGGAAAATAGCCTCAGTAAGAAGTAGAGTAGCTGCTACCTGTCCCACAATAGCATCTACTCTACATGCTAAAATTATTATTTTAAAATACTAACCTCATATGTGTACCCTGTAGATGCTTATACTCTCTAAGCCAACATTGTGAATCATTCCTTGGACAACTTCAGAAATCTTTATTAATAAATCAGTCGTTTTCATAAAATTGACTGGACAACAATACCACTGATTTATGGTGCTATTATATTTCTGAGGCCAGTAGACTACAGCTCCAATTCCAGATGGCCTGTTTTTGTCATGATAGTGTCCCAATAACTCAAGAGCCAAGTACAGCTGGTCATCCGTGGGTACTGGACCATTATTGACTTGAGAAGCTTCCAGGAGGATCATAGTTGTAAACATTGTAAGAAATGGATTGTTACCATAAACATAAATATTATTACGAAGTAATTCAGAAGTAAAACTTCCAACAAAATTGCCATGAAATTCATTTGGATATGAACCTTTTTCTCTCACGAAAATGTCAGTGTCAACTTCATTAATGATCTGTAATAACAACAAAGTATAGCTGCATCTCCTGTTTCTATTACTTGAGAAAATGACTGGTGCAATCGGTGTAGTTGTGACACTTACTTATCAGTGATTTGTGGTTAATAGACTCACTAGACTAGACTGTATGTCTTGTGTGAGTTTGATGTAACTTTAATGTTATTACTTTGTAAGTAACTACAGAAGCAGCTAATATGCAATAAAATAATTAGCTAGCTATACTAAAACAATCAAACTGTTATCTACGTAGTGTGGACAACAAATCTGTCCGATCCATCTTAATAAGTTAGATACCTGTGATTTAGCTATGGATTCACTGAGATCTGCTATAATTTTGTTAATATCTTCTCCACTCTTCCCCTGGGCTCCGCCACACACTGCAAGTAGAACCAGGACTGTTATGCAGGAGTAAATCATGATGCTTGCTCCTGAAAACTCAGCAACTTGTAGCTTTAAATAGTCCCCTTCATTATGAATAATTTATTATTATTATAGTGTTCATTAGGGTGCTGTTTATATTGTAGTTTACGCAAGCTTCGTGGTAAGTTAGTAAATAAATACAACTTCCTGTACCTATTGTGTAGACCCTTTTCAGTAGGCGCGGTCACGACGTAGTCGCCATCTTGGAGTACAATTGTAATGGTGAATTTCTGTGCTTCGGAATTTCATATGAATCTAGTGAAATGATAGAGAGTTTTTCTTTATACCTCCTTTTATCCTCCTTCTCCAGTATAGTAGAATATCCGTTTAATAGCCCTTTCTGTGAGCTCCTAGCTGCAGACGCAGCTATTGCAATAAATCGCGGTTGTACTCCAACATGCGCGCGCGTGCATATGGATGGCCGACACGATTATCCCTTTTGCTACACTAATTTTCGATTTTTTTTGATCCGGCATTGGTCGTCACTAGGCGCCGGCGCCCCAGGCAGCAAAAGGTCGCGCAGGTCAGCGTGACGTCATGCTGGCGGCTAGCAGATCAAGGCAGAAAGAATGAGCTCCTTGGAGACTCTTGCTGGCCTGCTTATGGCCTCTCTCACACCGACGATCCTCTACGGCACTGCCCCATGCACTATGCCACTCTCCTTTTCTTTTCATTTTTTTTTTTAAAGTCCATATAAAGCGAACATCAAAGGAAGATCAAAGGCAGCTCCTCCCTGTGGTCAAACATCTGAGAACTGACGGACCACAACCCATTGTTCTGACTTCCGATGCCGACAGTCAAAGGTTGGCGGCAGGAGGACGTCCTGGTGCCGACGGGGTCCGAGTAACGGACGGTTGAAAAGTGTGTAAAATTACACTCTTTTGGGAGCGAAAGGGTTAAGGAGGGCAGTAGCAAGCCATGACAAAGGACTGTCCTTCAGATTTAAGGACAGTTGGAGCCTATGAGCTATATAACTACTAATACCTAAACTGTAGAGATTTCCTCTATAAATGCTTGAACAGATGGGTTTTGTGGATAGCCATCACTGGCTCTTTAAAATTCTTGATTGAGCCTTGAGAAGAACGTTTGCTGGATTGATAATAACTAGAGAACACCAGGTATTCCACTAAAGACTTCAAAAACAAAACAAACAAACAATCTACTGTGACTGCTAATTTTTTTGATATCATTGCATGATAAACTAGCTTAGCTACATTACTGGCATTAGCTAGCTAATCACTTAATTTGTATTGATAAAACTGTCAAAGAATGCATGAAAAATATTTTAAAGACACTTTAAAAATATTTCTTAGCTCTTCAAGTACTAGCTAGCTACACACAACAATAATTTGATTTTCAAATAGCTAGTTTAGCTATGTTCTGTGGTGAAATGTGGAGAGGTCTTTCTTTGACATTCAAAAGCTACATTAAAATCTATACCTACATGCACAGGGGCGTAGACAACTTTTTAGGACTGGGGGGCGGGGGGGGCTAATTAATAAGGTAAAGACAAAAGAGTTGCAATTCGGCTCAAGGGGGAGGGTGCGGGAGGGGTGCAGAAGCAAAAATTTTCTTCAAAATCCAAGAGGTGTAAGAGAGCAAATTAGAGTAATATTCAAAATATGTACACAAGTATAGGCTAGGCTCTATTTCATAGTGGATTCTGCACTGAAACATCTTCAAGGTAAAACTAAATTTTTAGAATACACTGATCAAAAAACCTAAATATTATTATCTCAGTTCTGGCTGACTACTGGCTAATTCAGAATGATAGCTGGCATTGGATGATTCACCTGGCTTTAAAGGAGTGCTAAACCACTATCTTAGAGATTGACAGACATGGTACTAGTTACTAGCTAATAGTCAAGCAAGTTCTCTAAGCACCATATATGCCATGCTTACCTGTTAACCACTACTGAAAAAAAAAAAAAAAAAAAAATCATTTTCTGAAAAATCGGGGGGGGGGGGGGGGTCTTGTCTATACATCCCTGGTGCAATATACTACAAGTCATTATAGGTAAGCGGCGCGGGGGGGCGGGGGGGGGCGTTGGACAAGGTAACGCAAAATTAGATTGCTGAGTCAGCACTCGTTAAATTCTGAGTCTCTTCGAGTGCTCTTAAAGTTATTTAGAGGTATTGAATCTGGTGTTTGGAGTATATGGCAGCATCTTCTGGTCCTAACCTCGTCGAACCTTATCTAACCTTCGTAGAAGGGACGGTAACTCAAATGGATGAGTGATTCACCTGAAACTCCCGAATGTGGAAGGTCTAAAATTAATATAGAATGCTTAAATAGAATGCAGTAGTAGTATTACCTTTACTGGAATCACCACACTAGGGGTGACACTGTGATGCAAAGAAGGAAGCTGTTTCCAAAAGAGAAAAGACAACAATATCCATGGAGTGTCAAAGAAATCAAGAGCTTGATATTATTTTTTGATACTGCATGTAAGTCAATTTTGGAGTGAAGTAGGATCCTTTATATTACAAACGTTTTTAATATCTGAAATTGAGATGAATTTTGATTATGTACTACGTATGTAGAAAATGCATGTAGAAGAAGCTGCTGGAGCATCTCTACACTAGCTAGTGCACCTGCCATTATAGTGAGAAATTTGAGGAATGCTCCCTGGATAGAAGGTAATGTTCTGATTCTCAGTCTAGCTAGCTATTCTATAGCATCAAAATATAGCTACAGTGTTATTAGCATACGTATTAGCTACATAGTTAGCTACAGTGTCTAGTAAGGAGTACAGTATAAAGGATGGTGGCTGTAGTGTATTGTCCCCAAACAATGTTGAGTTTAGCCAACTTTTATTAGCTAGATCAATGCACACAGATTTTCAATTCTAAAAGACACACAGTAGCATACCAAAAAGGAAAGAATCTGATAAAGCCAGCTGCACCCAGAGCTTGCCTGTAATTGCACAACAGAAAATAATAAGAATATCAAGGAAGCACAGTACATTCCTCCTCCTTTAGGTTGAACATAATACATAAAAATCAAAACAAACTTAACTATTCCAGTGTTCCATGGTTCAATAGTAGTGAAAATTATTGGGATGTGTACAGGACCGCCAAGAACATCTATTCTCTGGCAGATCAGGTGGCTCTCTCTGGTGTAATAGTTTCTATACTGAGCTAATACTTAATGGTTCACTGATTATCTCAATTCATAAATAAATATAAAGACTGATCAAAGTGCACAAATTATGAGTATTTATAAAATGTGTGATGCCACTAAATTGCTTATGGTGGAATGACTATGGTAAATAGATGGCCAGCCTGCTAAGCTGTAGCGAATTGAATACTTAAATAGTGTATTGTGGTTAGTGAGTGTCAGACTGATTAGTTTTATGGTTTGTAATGTGGTTTTGTGTGTATAGTATCATTTGTGCACAATAATTATTCAATTTTTAGTCACTGCTGTAAGACAATAATATATAAATAAATTTTAACTAAGTGTGTAGTAGTGAGCCAGTACACTGGTGCTGAACTGTTTGTATCAGCAGTGTTAACTGTATCACAGCCTAATTGGTCAGGTCAAGATGCTCCTATACTAAAACCAGACAATGCAAAGTTGTTAACATACTGGTCAAGACAGAATGGGCTATATCTGTCAGAGTTACTTACAAGAACCAAGAGAAAGAACTGGACCTTTTGGTAGTTCACATAGGCTCCAACTTTTTGAAAACCAGTTCCAAGACACTGGCCACACCCACCAATCATGCCCAAATCATAGCTAACCCCAACCAAGCCACACCCATTAAGCATAACAAAAAAATCAATAGTCCCTCTCTGAGTCTACATTTGATGATAGCAAGCCTGTCAAAGATGCTGACTGTGCATGCATGCACTGTAGCTACTACAATGTACTCTAGTCATAGGACAACAACAACTAGATCTACACTACAGATCTAGTAGTAGTTTTCATAGCTATTGCAGTCAGTGTCTATAGACATACGTAGTATAGTAGTACTTAACTCTACTACTCCAGCATCCAGGACAAATGGCAGGTGAATCCAAGACACAGGACAATATCAACAAATCCAGGACTGTCCTGGACAATCCAGGACGGTTGGAGCCTCTGAGTTCAAGGCAATGGATCTAGCCTTATGAGCAGAGATTGGCTCAACCATATAATGTTGGATTTGGCCACACTTGCACCAGTTGAGTAAATATTAGTAAAACCACTAATTAACTGCCTTCCAGATGTCTTCAAAGAAGAGCTAGGCCTAGCACAAAGTGTGACTGCAAAAATTCACATCGACTCACAGGCCAAACTAAACATCGTCCGATACCATACTCTTTAAAAAGCAGGTAGAAGAGGAACTTGATCGCCTTGAGAACCAAGGGGTCATTGAGAAGACACAATCAGCTGACTGGGCTGCACCTATTGTCCCAATTGTTAAGCCAGATGGCTCCATCAGGATTTGTGGGGATACATTTAATCAAGCATCAAGAGTTGAGTCGTACCACCTCCCTTGAATTGAGGACATTTTTGCCTCTCTCTCAGATGGAAAGCTGTTCACTAAGCTAAATTTAGCTCATGCATTAACCAAAAAATACCATTGGATGAAGAGTCGAAAAAGCTGGTAGTCATAAACACTCAAAAGACAAGTATAACAGCCTACCATTTGGCATTGCATCTGTACCAGCATTGTATCAGAGGACCATTGAAGGCATACTCCAAGGAATTTCAAATGTCTCAGTATACGTATCTTGATGACATATTGATCTCAGGGAAAACAGATGAGGAGCACCTCAAGAACTTGGACGAAGTACTAGATCATTTGGAGAAGGCTAGACTACGTAAAGATATAGCAAATGTGCCTTAATGCTGACATCGATTGAATATTTAGGACATTACATTACCGATAAAGGATTTTTTGTGTCAAACGTTTCCATCAATATCTCTTTGGTTGCAAGTTTACAATCTTATATCAGACCACAAACCTTTGCAAAGCTTATTCAAAGAAACCAGTGGAAT
This sequence comes from Diacarnus erythraeanus, assembly GCA_964016965.1. Classification (NCBI taxonomy): domain Eukaryota; kingdom Metazoa; phylum Porifera; class Demospongiae; order Poecilosclerida; family Podospongiidae; genus Diacarnus; species Diacarnus erythraeanus. Next base: position 545,582 of record OZ024670.1, read on the forward strand.
TCCCTCATTGGCATCAGCTCGTATCCAACGCTGGGCCCTGACACTTTCTGCCTATGATTACCACATCAAGTACAAGGCAGGATTGGAGAATGCCAATGCCGATCTTCTGAGCAGACTGTCACTTCCAGAAACACCAATGCAAGTACCAGAAGTGGGAGAGACCATTCTACTTATGGAAGCACTATAATCTTCAGTAGTGACAGCAGCTCACATTCGATCATGGACAGCTCAAGATCCAGTGCTATCACAAGTACGTGATATGGTTTTGCGAGGATGGAAACAAGGGAAAAGTTCATTCTGAACTAGATAAAGTGAGCTGAGTATACACATTTATGGGGTAATCGAGTCGTCTTACCTCCCATGGGAAGAGCCAAGATCATTGATGAATTTAATGAAAGCCATCCAGGTACTTGTAGGATTAAAAGCCTGGCTAAAGCTTACGTGTGGTGACCTGGGATGGATAAAGAGCTTGAAGAGAGAAAGTTAAATCGTGTAATGTATGCCAGCAAACCAGACCACAAATCTCTCCAGTTAGCATACACCCTTGGGAATGGCCAAACTGTCCTTGGGTCCATTTGCACCTTGATTATGCTGGTCCTATTTTATCATTCAAAATGGTTGGATGTGAAGATGGTGAATTTAGCTACATCTAATAGTACCATAGAACATCTCCGTTCTGTGTTCAGTGTTCATGCACCTGTAACTGACAATGGAACAGTCTTCACAAGTTCAGAGTTTCAAGACTTTAATGTAATATGCCACATTCGAACAGCACCATATCATCCAGCTCCCAATGGCCAAGAGAAGTGTTAATTCTAAAAGAAAATCTCAAGAAAATTTTGAAGGATTTACTACAAACTCAGATTTCGAGATTCTTATTTCAATACTGGTTAACACGCACTCACTACCACATGTGTGTCTCCAGCTGAACTACTGTTGGGAAGATGTCCTAGGTCGCAATTAGATTTGATTCGTTCAAACTTGGAACAACAAGTGCAGACTAGTCAAAAAGGCAACAGAAGAGGAAAAACTGGAAAGACCTTCATTACAGGAAGTCCAGTATTTGCTAAGAATTTTGTATCAGGTCAGAAATGGCTATCAGGTACCATCATCAGATATCCTGTGGTCCAAGGTCATATTTAATAGAGCTTGCAGATGGATGTGAAGTCAGAAGACATTTGGATCACGTTCGTGAAAGATCACATCTGTTAACAGAAGTTGAAGAAGATGCTGAGGACTGGGTTAATACCTATCAAACTCACGTTCCAATAGTACAACCTCCACCTGCAGGGGGTGGTTACTCAAATATACAAGGCAGAGTTCAACCTTGACGATCTGATTGAAGTTCGAGACCTCCTGATTATTATGGATTCGGAGTTCCATATTAAAAGAGGAGGAAGTGTAGTATATCAATACCAAATATTGTATTGTGGTTAGTGAGTAGCATGGACTGATTGGTTTTGTGATTGAATGTATATGGTCTGTAATGTGTAGTATCATTTGTGCACAATAATACATAGAGAGTGTTTAGTTATTCAGTTTTTCTGTAAGACAATATATCAGCTTTTCTAAATAATATTCTATCAATTCTAACTAAGGGGGTTAGTTAGTGTGTAGTAAGTGAGCCAGTATACTACATAAGCCAACAACTATTTGCCATAGCCTACTGATAACGGATCGCACAATAACCAGGATAATAAAATAAGACACAGATCAAGTAGTTGTGGATGCCACAATGTTATAGTTTACATTACCAATTTTCATTCTGACAAAATATTATAAAAATTATACCAGTCTAAAGTGTGACTGGATAGAACTATATAACATCTCAATACAACATAGACATGCAGTGCAGTGCCTGATACACTGGAATACCACATGGTAAGTGCAGATTGAGTCCATAATTAAGCTGTTAAATTTGAGTCCATAAACTACAAAATTCCTACATTAAATACTCTATGCTCTAAGGAATATCTAGCTACTGGTAACACTGAAACAGCTGTAACAGTGGGAAGTGTTTTGTGAAGGAGGGATGGTCACTCAAATAGGGTGTTCATAAACACTATAATAATTGTAAGGAGTATGTAGCAGTCATAAAGTGTATGTACTATTATGAGATTATTATAAAGGGGTACTAATTGTAAGGGGTACGGTGTACTGTACCTAATTAGCTATTAATGCTACAGAGTGTTCCAATGTCCTGTAAGCTAATAAAAATAATAGCTAGCTATGTAAGAATTATTGTTTTTTTTATTTTTTATTATGAAAGAAAGTCAAGTAAAGGTTTTCCTCAGAATTGTGTTGCAGTACAAATTCATCCCGTAATTGGGAGACAAAAGGTGGCCTTAATATCCAACAGGAATTCCTGTTGCCATAGTAACAAATAAGTCCCATTTTAATCTTGTACTCTACAGCTCTCACTCAGCAGTCTAATGAGACTTGTGATGAACTGGAGCATAATCAAAATGCAGAGCAAGCTGGGAAATTACAGCTCTCACTCAGCAGTCTAATGAGACTTGTGATGAACTGGAGAGTAATCAAAATGCAGAGCAAGCTGGGAAATGCACTAGAACTAATGACTGCAACCAGTTTGTCAACCAAGAAAATTTCAATATAACCATAACTTTCCCTGAATTACCTACCTAATCTTTTAATGTCAGGCATCAGTTATTAATTCCATCGATATGGTTTGACCAGACAGTCAATGAAAGCCAAAATAATTGATTGAGTTGATGCACACGTTAATGTGAGTGTTGACTGAGGATTCTGTTTGTTATGAGGTAAGCTGTAACTCTCTACTATTAACCTATAACCTCAGACCTATACCAGTTATGGTGTAGCACTATTTTCTAAGATTTACACTTAGACTGTTATTGCCTACTCTATGCTTCTTGGAATGACCCAATATTATCTCACCATTAATATTATTCTACGTAACTGTAATTTAGTAAGATGGTCCAAACGATATAATACTTCTTGAATTGTGATTGTGACTAAACAGTTCTCTTGTCTGACCTCAGATAAAGCCTTCAAAATTTAAACAAACTAATGACATTGTAAGATGTCATAAGTCAGCCTACTTCTATTATAGCACCAATTCTGGACAAAAACTATTTTAAAATGTGGGGAATAATGAAACCCAACAAATTAGGCTCTAAGTTTTAGATGGGTTAGATTCTCAGTTCATGGTTCCTAGCTCTTGGTTCACGGTTCTTAGGTCTCGATTCACGGTTCTTAGCTTGGTTCACGGTTCTTAGTTCTCGGTTCACAGCTCTTGGTTCACGGTTCTTAACTTGGTTCACGCTTCCTAGCTCTCAGTTCACAGTTCTTGGCTCTCAGTTCATGGCACTGACAATCTTGGGTAGGACAGAAATCCATTTGAGTGTACCAATCCAGAGTGCAAAAATGGATGTAGGAAGGCTGTGCAGATAAAGATAGCGGGACGGTTGTAAGAGTGGCTGATAATATGTCATGGTGGCTGACGATAGAAGAGTGAACTCCTGTGTTGCCAGTAGCATAACTAGGCTTACTCAAGAGCTATGGAAAAGAAATGATAGAGAGGTACTTGAACTTTGAACCTAATTTAGCAGTAGGAGTAGTATATATAATAATATAAAATACACCTGTGCACTGGATCATGTGATCTGCCATGCTCAAGTTCTCTTGTATTATTAATTTGTGAAGTGTTCAAACAAGTGGCTATAAGTGTAATTGGAATCTTATGATGGTGAGAACTTGTATCTCACTTCTTGGCACATTCTGGAACTCAGAATTGTACAGAATACCACTAGGATGGCTATTTTAAAGAAAATTGTACATACTTCAATCTCATAATTATGTTTTAATGGTATTGCAGATAAGGGGGTCACCTTTGCCACCACATAGTTACATGTCAGCTACATGTATCTGTGGAACATATATAACTCATGAATTAATATTAGTTATGTAATCATTTTGCCAGCTTTTATATAACATGCTGTGCTTTGTCATTATGTTCAGTCAGTCTGATTAGTTCAGTTCAGTTCATTGTTGTATTGAAAACAAACACTTTAAAACTTAAAGAGTGCAGTATATATAGTGTAGTGTATCAACTGAATTGAATACTTAATATTGTATTGTGGTTAGTGAGTAGCAGACTGATTAGTTTTGTGATTGCATGCATTTGGTTTGTAATGTGGTTTTGTGTGTAGTATTTAATCCATCTTTTGTGCACAACAATAGAGAGTTAGTGTTCAGTTGTCAGTGTTTCAGCCATATGATGTAAGACAGTATATCAGATTTCTAAATTATATTCTTATCAATTCTTAGTTAGTGTGTAGTAGTGAGCCAGTATACTACACATAGATAATTGTTTCAAGTTTATCACAATATCCTACTGTAGTGGACTAAACAATACAGCAAAATCTCTGTGTGTGGACTGTGGACTCACTCAAGAGTTCTTACATAAGTGGTACCAATGCTTCCTATGGAACAGCAGTACAAATTTGCCTCCTAAGGCCAAACCTCCACAACTTTAGTTAAAATCACCTCAGCCAATGAGCACAACAGCAAAAAAATTGAAAAGCTATTATGATCAACCTGGAAGTTACTATTTGTCACCCAGCATGCATAAATAGACAATCTGTATTTCTAGTCCATAGCCAGCTCCTCTATTGAGCAAACTTTTCTTCTCAAGAATGTTGTATGAGCCAAATTAATAGCTATGACCTATAACCAAACTGAGGCTGTTCTTCTGCAGCAGCATGAATGTCTTTAGCATTTTCAGGCTCCTGTTTTAATATCAAGATTTCACCTAGTGTCCATCCCAGATAGTCATAAGTTTAATTTAAAATAAACTTATGTATAAGCAGCAGTTTCGTTTAATATAGCTAGCTATAATATGTCTTGTGACTAAGTCTGGTACTAAGAATTTTCACTTTTCACTAAATTGACTACCCGAAAATTTAAGATATTGAGGTTGGTGGTAAAGCCCTTACATGCCAAGTGGCTGGTGGATGTGTACAATGGTAGGGAAGATATCTTGAAGGGGTGTAAGGCATTCAAGGAGATGTTGATGGTTCTAGCTACTTCCACCTGAAAACCCATATTTGTTGCTATTATTATGTACATGTAATATTCTAAAATTACAACAAGAACCAAAATTGATAGATAATGTGCCTGAAAGCAGCAGTCACACTAAGGTCATTGCCTTCAAGACATGTACATGCAGTACCCACCCATGTACAATTTTTGTTAGCGACCTAGAAGTGCATTTTTCCATGACGACCAAATATATATTATACACTTAACTATCCCCAGGGGAATTTAGGTGAGGTGTCAATTTTACACCTGATGTTTGAAAAAAAAGTTCCTTGTTGATAGTTCATTTTGACTGTAAGTGTATAGTATACTGATTACTTTCAAATTAGCCTCAGAATTGATCTCAGAGCTTCATTTATTTGGGTAGGGTGGGGGGTATGCTCCCAAACACCCCTAATTGAGCAGGTGCTAGACACTTGCAGAACTATGGTGTTTCTGGCCATGGCCTTCCCCTCCCTCCCCCCCTCCCCCCAATGTTTAACCATTTCCTCCTCCACTGTAATGATTGCTACATTTGTGCTCATAGGTGAGCTGTTACTAAGCAAGCAATCCTATTGGATTATTTATACTCAGCCTCTATATCATTCTATACAACTTATGACAGCTCTATATATTATACTTGTCCAGGTTCTGTTCATTTTCTTTATAATACTTGCATGGTGTCTATAATAGCATATTAATAGCTACTTCATTGTAGGTATAAAAAAACTCAACTTCTTTTAGAGGACAACCTCTCAACAAAGGACAACAGCCTAGGTCCAAATTTGTCCTACATCCATATCTACATAATAGCTAATTATATAAACACCATTGTTAAGTGAACTCTTATAGTTTATAAATCCTTATGTTGTATCATGTGCTTGATAGGAAAATCTTACAAATTATTGCTTAGATTATACCAGATTTGTGAGAAGTATACTCCTAACATCCCCTAAATGGGCTGATTCACACACTGGTGGTCATCTTAGCCATCCCAAGAGAAATCATATTACTATATAGCTACTCCACTCCAGTGACAGTGACTTATATAGGCACAGCACACCACTCCATTCACCATCGGGTGTTATGTAGGATATACTACACAGTGTGCAAAAGCTACAGAATTACTATTCTGAACCCAGTATATGAAGGGGTCATGTCTGCAACTAAAAAAAACAAAACAAAAAAACAAAACAAAAACAAAACAACAACAACATGTCTTATGGTATGTAGAGGAATCTAGCATCTAATGGTATATAGTATTTGGAAAAAGGACATAGCTACAGTCACTAGTGAACCTAATAGTCTTAGGTTGATCTTGATCACATCTACATCAGGGGGGTAGGAAGATGATTTTAGGTGGGGGGGCACCATTTAAGCTAAAGACCCCCCCTTCTTATCCGGCCATCAGATATTACAGTTTCAGAATGAAGTTACAAATTATAGATAGTTAATAAATTTTTCCAAAATAAAACTGAGGTGTAATCTTCAGCTATTTTCTCTAGGTAGTTCTTGCTGTATGAACAGATAGTAGTTCAACCTACAGTGAGTCATTATGCTTCTCAAATCTCATCAGAGAAGAAAATGACCTTTCAGTAGTCACATTTGTCACAGGAAATGTGAATTTAACACCTTATCTAGTGGTGTATCCAGGATTTCATGGAAGGGGGTGCTATACACATACTACACTCATGCCACACCCACATCACGCCATACCACACCCACTTAATTTTGGCAAAGTTACATTAAAGATTATTATTATAAAAATTATTGACTAATCTAGGGGGGGTCTGGGGGCATGCCCCCCCCCCCCCCAGGAAATTTTTGTATTTTAGACTTCTTTGATTCAATCTGGTGGCATTTCAGGCTGTCTAATAGCCACAAAGAATAATACTACACATTACAAGACTAGCTAGGCTGTTTGTGGCTTTTGCTGACAAAGCCACTAGAAGCCAGCTAAATTGGTGTTTGCAGCTAAGTGGCTTCTATTCTTTTTGACAAGGGAATTACTGTAACCTTAGCTGAATAGGCTAGTTGTTACTGTCAACCTCCAGGGGGGTGCTCCAGCACCCTCAGCTACCCCTTGAATACGTGCCTGCCTTATCTACTTCACTCAGCTTATCCTTATAAATAGCACTTTGCTCTATTTCTTTATGTGCCATGCTATTCTCATGTTCCTGAAAGTGCTACAGAGCCTTTCTCCAGGTTCCAAACCTTAATGTAAAACTTTGACACTTGCAGGAAGTTTTTCCACAAAAGAAATATTTTGAACTTAGATGTGCACTTATGTATCCAGGAATACTTTTCATACCAACTAGGCTTTATTTTCCTTGAGTAAGCTTTAAGCTTTCCTTCTTTACACTCTTTACTCTGATGTGCATGACTCACCTTGAAATCAGACATATCCAATGGATGGTAAAAAATAGTTAACTATATTCATACAGCACTGACAATCACATTTACAAGGAACACAAGAGGAAATACCACAGGGTTGCTAATCCCCAAAGGAAAAAAAAGGAGACTTTTTACGTAGGAAGATCATAATATTATTATAGTTAATTCTATAGTTATGCTTGAGATCCACCTCTAGTAAGACAGCAATTATTAATAGCTATTAGCAAAAAAGGAGGTTAATAGTGGAATATAGTAGTGAAAACAGGAGGGGACCTTTAAAATCAGGAGAATTGGCAACACTGATACCATGGTTTCGAATCTCTTTCCCTTAAACTCAAACACTTGAAGCAGAGGTTCAGAAGTAGAAGCCTCTCTTGTATCAAAAAAAGGAGTTTAGCTTCTTGTCATGTGAGCCTAAAGTAAATACATGTATGATCATGGATTTTGTAGTTAGTACATGTATTTTACACATTATACAGTAGTCCCTCTTTTGAGAGACCCCTCCCGCCAAAGACCGCCTCTTTTGAGAGACCATAATTTGCATGCACTGATGATTTGCAATACAAAATTACCTCTAGTGAAAGACTACCTCTTTTGTAGGACCAGAGACCACCATAATCAGGTAGTTTTAAGACCACTGGTGTATTAACACTTGCACTTGACTTGTACATGCTATGTATGAGTACATGTAGCTGCAAGTCAAGTAGCTAGGTGAAAGATCAAAGATGTCTAAAAATAGAAATAGTCTGATTTAGTAAGATAGAGTAGCTGTCTTACTAAAGTTGATAGTGGCAAGCCTTGTCATGGCATAGCAGAAGAGCTTGGAGTGGGAACTGTGATCTAGGTTTAGCAACAAACCAAACCCTTGAAAAGGATTGGGAAATTAATTTACTGACTAGCATCGGAAGAAAAAACAACTAGTCTGGTGAAGAAGAAAGGGAAGATTCAGAGAGTACACCAGTTATAGGCATTCAGACTGCAACTAAATATCTCCATGGACTGTGAAATTTTGCTCTTGCTCACAAAAACTGTGAGTTAGTAAGGAAGAGTCAAGATGAAACTATGCTAAAAGAAACTGTGTATGTACCATATTGAAATATATTTAACCACACCCATCACCTCGCCCACCTCTAGTGGGAGACCACCTCCTTTGGGAGACCATTTTCTGTCGGATTTGAGGCCAGTCTCTCAAAAGAGGGACTACACTACAAGTGAAGTGTAAAATAGTGAAACACTATCACCACACACATGCACACACACACTAGCTATACACAAACTGCAAAGGTCTGTGAAAAGTGGGGGGGGCACCAGCACCCGGTGCCCCCCTGCTTCCTACCCCCCTGTAACATAGCTATCAAAAGTTCTGTAAGACCTCAACAACAGATAGCTAGCTATCTAACAACTTACCACTTTTTCACTCAGTGAGGCTGCAAACAGCTGTAGCTAACTAGGGCTGACAAAACCCACCAGTTGATTATATGTAGATACCACAAATTAGGCTGATGTAAAAATTTATGGGCTACTAGTTACTAATGCAACCAGTAAATATGATTGAGGTTTTATGGTGTTGTGATTTCAGTTATAGCTACACAGCCTACATTGCACCTTTTATAAAGAAACTCTCCTGAAAGTTTCCACAGCTACAAAATTAAGACACAAAAACAGTGAGATTTGGTTTGATTTTAGTACTATTATTTGTCTATTATTCTATAATATATTCTTCAGCTTTAACTGGATTATTCTCCCATCATTTATCTATTATCCTCACAGACAGTTATTTTAAAAATTATAATAGAACAGTCCATAATTTTAACTGTATAAACAATCACGTCTGCTGAAATCTATTACGCATGCGTAGTTGAATATTTAATAATTATTATTATGTTCTCACTTTTTGACACACTGTGTCGCTGAGAATGATGAAGGTACAGATAATACTGTTCACTGTTGCAGTACTGCTGCGTACAGGTAAACTAGCTAGCTATTATTTAGTTCTACTTAGTAGCTAGCTAGTAACTTACAATAGTTAGCTATCTAAATAAAAGCTGTCATCTAGCTAGGTTATCTAGCAATAATATCGCAGTGATAAGTTATCTAGCTACCGAGCTTACTAAGCTGGGCTGGACTGGGCTGCAGTGATAAGTTATCAAGCTCGCTAGAGCTGGCACATGCATGTAGGCTGCAGAAGCTACTTAGCTATTTAGCTATATACATGCATGCATGTAGGCTGCAGTGATAAGTTATAAATCAGTCATCAGTACAGAATAGCAGAATCAAACTGAGAAAGTTACTGAAATTCAAAGTTAATGTCAGGCTTTTTATGTGGGTTTGTTTAAATATTCATAACTCAAACATTAATTCATCAGTAGCTACAATGTCATTATTATAATTATTATTCAACTTCATTGGCTTAGAAAAATTTGTAGGAGAAAGTGAGCTGTGAGTTAGCTAGCCAACTACAATTATTATAAGCTATCTACCTAGATACCCTCTCCAGATACCAGATATCCTCTCCCTTACATTTCTAGGTAACTAGCTAACTGCTTACTTGTGTCAATATCATAATATCAAACAACAACTAGAAATGTTTAAAACAACAATATTATTTACAAAGTTAAAACTAGTAAATGATGCCTACAAGTATGTTTATGTTATAGAGAGTATTGTACAGTGGTAGAGCGCATGCATAACAAAAATTTGGTTACATTTATTTAGCTACAGTGCCAGTTGATTCTATGCATTATATTAATAATTAATGGCTGCCTCTGCCTAATATCCTCAAATACTTGCCTATTTTTCCAGCATTTTAAGTTCAGTGCTCAGAGGTCCATTTTTATGGTCCATTAAGACCATAGGTTTGGCCAGGCTCTTATACTCCATCCATGTCCTTCCTACGTATATAATTATTTAAGAGGGTCTACTCAGTGGGTCTATTAGAGTGATAAATAATATTCTTTGTGTGTGATGGCACTAAACTGTGCTTTTCAGGTCACGCAGTTGTCAGAAGATTATGGTAAGCAGATGACCTGCTAAGCCAACAACTATTAATTTTACCATAGCCTTTTCTGACAACTCATCATAGTGACCAGAAGATGAGGGCACATGAGGTAGATGTGGATGCCACAAAGATTTTAGAAAGGTCACTATTACTGAGGAGAGTTGTTTTAAGAGTATTCATACTGACTTGTCAGCAGTTTGGTCACTATAACTCTGAGATATCATACTACGTATATACAGTACCGGCCAAAAGTTTGGAAACACCACTCTATGCTTAAAATTAGAACCAAAGCTTTAGAATTACCCTTTTTCATACATCCTATTCCAATTTAGGTTTCTTTTGAGTATGAATATTAGGTTTACTAAACACTACACATACAATTATAGCTTCTCTATACACCCATTGCTATGGAAATCACCATTAAGGTGCTTGTTGCTAGGCAAACTTTAACCATGTGCAATTGATAGGCCTAGAACTGACCTATAGATGTGCAGTTGTTATTGTTTTGTAATTTCTTATGTTAGAAACATGTTAAACTTGTATTGCACCTGCACAGTTGATGTTACCTTGGGTTCTGTGTGCAAATTCAAATTTGCTATAATGGCTGCTAGAAGACGGTTGAGTCATGACGATAGAATTAAAATAGTAGTGCTAAGAGAAGAAGGTTATTCATTAGCTGAAATTGCTTCTAGAATAAAGACAAGTAGGAGTTGTGTATCTAAAACTCTTTCAAGGCTCAGAGAAACTGGCAGTGTAGATGATAGGAGGAGGTCTGGGCGACCCAAAATTTCAAGCCAAAGACAAGATCGAGCTTTAGTTAGAATATCTCTTCACAATAGGAAATTGACAAGTGCACAATTAAAAAGGGAGTGGCAGGACACCAGTGGTATAGACTGCAGCTCAAGAACAATTAGAAGAAGGCTAGATAATGCTGGGTTGTATGGCAGAGTAGCCAGAAAGAAACCATTGCTTACAGATCGGCACAAAACTGCTTGGCTAAACTGGGCAAAAGAAAGGAAGGACTGGACATTAAATGAGTGGAACAAAGTTATTTGGTCAGATGAATCCAAATACAATCTGTTTGGGTCAGATGGAAGGGTCTATGTAAGGAGGAGAGTTGGAGAAGAGTTGTTACCAGAATGCATTCACCAGACTGTAAAATTTGGTGGCGGTAATGTAATGGTGTGGGGGTGTATTTCTTGCGATGGGGTGGGACCAATTGTAAAGGTGGAAGGTAGAATGAATGGGAAGGATTACATTAAGTTATTGTCAAACTCACTACTTCCATACATGAGATCAATGGGACCAGAATACATCTTTATGGATGACAATGCTCCGTGCCATAGGGCACATGCAGTATCTCAATGGATGGCATCAAAAAATATCAAAAGAATGGAGGTGTGGCCACCTCAGAGCCCTGACCTCAACCCTATTGAACATGTCTGGAACATATTAAATACTAGAATAGAAGATTACAAACCATGAAACCTAAAAGAACTAGGGGATAGAATAATGGAAGAGTGGAAAAAAATTGGTGCAATTGATGTACAGAAATTGATAGTGAGCATGCCACACCGTGTAGCTGCAGTAATAGCAGCTAAAGGTGGATACACAAATTATTAATATTTATCACTACTTTGTAATACTATAGCTACTGATTTAACCTGTAATGCCTATTTATTTATTCATAATACTAGTATATCTGGCTAATATAAGTTAATAATTTAACTTTCATTTTGGTGTTTCCAAACTTTTGGCCGGCACTGTATAGCTAGTATGGATATTTGATAGTGGAACTGACTTACATAATTATATTGACTGCTGACTGATAAATTGTTGTAGAGTACTACAGCACAATCATGGAGTCTGTCATTTATGGTGGATTTGAAATTCCTTTGTCTAAATTAAGTTCATAGCCACATTAATTAAACTGTGAAATTCACATTAAACCTCCTTATCTCTCTGCTGGATTTATTGAAATCTATGATGGTAATGGCCAGGTGTGAGAAATTGGGGAAGGGGGAGGAGGTCCTTTCAAATCTGCTAATTGTTATAATCCTTGTAAGATCCGGAGAGAAATGCCTATAATATAAACACTTATTTATATTGTTATCTCAGAGACACCAGACTTTAAAGATATCCTGACATTATACCCCTCAATCCCATAAATGGTGTCTGTGTAGTCATAACATTTAATCCAACATGTTCAGACCCCCTAACTTCTTCCCCTCCACAATATTTCCTAGATAGAATCCTCAACTCCAACCTGCTGTCATGCAGAATCTCTAAGAAATGATCGTAGGCAGAGGAAGATGATTTTATGATTTTGTGAGGGGGGGGGTCAACTAGATTTGTAGTCAAGAGTGTCAATTCTTTGCTCAATGCCATTTACATAAAATTAACAATCTGGAGGGAGAGGAGGGGTTCATTATGTCATTATTCAAAATCAATTTGATCTGGAATTTTCTGTGTAGTTTTAGTTGATCTAGGAAACTATCTAGTTTCTGACACGTAGCAGCTAGCAGCAGCTAAAAACAAAAACAAAACTATCAGCACTAATTATTTGTAACTGCATGCAGCTGCTTAATTGTAGAGTCAATCAATATCAATTTTCAGTCGTTAGGTGGGTGATTGACTAGAAACAGGAATAACAAGTTGATTAATATCCAATAATTATTATAATTGTCCTTATGTGTAAAATTGTGGTGCCATTGAATTTAGAATGGGGTCAAGTGCCCCCATAGCTGCCTGAGAATGGGGGCAAGTTCCCCCACTGCCCCCATGGTTTCGCCCCCTATGATATCTAGCTAGTGATGATACTGAAACAGATAGCCTAGGAAAGTTTTGGGATCAGATAAGAGTGACACACTGCAAGTTAGTGTGTAGTAAGGTGTATGTAGTAGTCATTATAAGGAGTATGTATTACTAGAGGTTATTGTAGAAGAGTATACTGTATATAGCTATTGTAAGGGGTATGCTTAAACTATAATGTTAAGTATTCTAATGTCCTATGTAAGAATTGTTTTTGGGTGATACTGTGTTAACTTAATGAAAGAAAGTCAAGGTTTTCTCAGAATTGTGTTTCAGTACAAATGGCATTTCTCATAATTTGGAGACCAAAGGTGGCCTTAATACTGTTACTATAGTAACAATTAAGTCCTGAGGGAACCATTTTAATCTTGCACTCTACAGCTCTCACTCAGCAGTCTAATGAGACCTGTGATGGACTAGACAGTCTAATAGAGAATCGTTTTGCTGGATTGACTGGAAACTGCACTAGAAATGATAACTGCAACCAGGTTAATTGTGTACCCGGTGATTCCCAGAGTATAAGGATCACCTTCCCTGAGTCACCTGACTCATCTTGTAGTGTGAGGACTCAGGCTACACTTCAAGAAATAAGCTTTGATGAGACAGTCACAGAGAGTCGAGTTGTAAATGTGCCAGTGGCCCCCTCCATTGAGGTAGCAATTAGTTTTGGTGTCAATTTTTCGCCTGTGGGGAATGTCGATTCACTTCAGTTTGGGGTGAGTTTTAACCCCAAGTAACTGGGGAGGGGTTAGCAGAAAATGAATAAGCTATTCTTCGGTGCTTTCTGGACTGGCTCACATTGTTTACAGGTTATTATCATGTAATTTACTTGGACAGTCTGTACTTCTCAACAAATGAAGCCTTCATAATAATAATACATAAGTCAGTCCACTTTTATTATGGCACCAAAATAGTTTTGAAACCCAACAAATGAGCAGGAAATCCAACTGCTTTAAATGTGTTGAAGTGGCTGTCTTCAAGTAGCAAATATAAAATCCAGATAATCTGTTTAATGGAGGATAATGATAATGGAGGTTCCGCTTAATGATCCTTAATTTTGTACCCAAAATTAGTAACCTCTCCTCTTTACAAGAATAGAGTGGTAGGTAAGGTTGTGTGGACTATCAAATAGTAAACTGTACAGTTAAGTAAGCCTCTATAGCTAATATAATATCATTAATAATATTAACCTTATTATTATAGATTACATTACCCGCCAGTGCAGTCTCTAATTTAACAACAGTGTTTGGACAGACTGACATTCCTATACAATGTATGTTATATCTTGATAGCTATGACTCATTCTATGACTGATTGATTTCCCAGTTTGACCTTTTTAACTACTTTCCATTCCTGCCTCATGTGTATATAACTCTTAAACATTTTCATCTAATCTACTTACAGGTGTCAGTCTTCCTACTGCTAGTCCTACTACAGATGCTGGTTCAAGGATACAGGCTATGATGGCCACCATCCTCTGTGCTCTACTCCTTACCAAGTTGTTTTAGACACTGTATAGTTATTAGCTGAATTGTGTTTATAGCTAGAAATACGTATTATATTGACTGAGTATTAGGATTGTTGCTTGTGAATAAGTTCGGAAGTTTAGACATGGTATTTTAGTTGGATTGCTAGTGAGGACCTCACATATCCCTCCACCTACCCACACACAGTCTTTCTCTATACTCCACTGGGATTGGAAGTGAGAACCAAACTAGCATGTATTCTCTTGGATTGGAAGTGAGAACCAAACTAGCATGTATTCTCTTGGATTGGAAGACTGAACTATGAACCTAATATAGTGGTGTGCACTGCAGAGCCTCCAACTTGAAGTGAATAACTTCAGTAAATAAAAGTATTTTTGTAGCAAATTCCATAGCTAGTAGCAATCTAGTTTCATCATTGTTAATTACGACACACATCTACGTGTGCTGAAAGTCTTAGTATTCATAGTGTTTGGTAGGAGACACTGGAACAAGCTACAGTGCTGCCTCTGGACAATGATATTTCACAGCTGTTAGCTAGCTAGTTTAATATCGCTAAGCTTCTGTATAAATTGAAGTAATCCCTATTAATATAGTGTAAATCCGTAAAAATACGGACAAATCCTCTGAGCTAGCTAGAGAGCAGGGGGGTTGGACAAGGTGACGCAAATATTAGATTGCTGAGTCAGCACCTGTTTTGCTATTGGGTTTTACATAGAAATTCTGAGTCTTCTTCGAGTGATCTTAAGGCTGTTTAGAGGTTTCTTAGGTATTGAATCTGGTGTTTGGAGTATATGGCAGCATCTGCTGGCTCGAACCTCGTCGAACCTCATCTAACCTTCGTAGAAAGGGACGGTAACTCAAATGGATGAGGATATGGGTGATTTACCTGAAACTCCCGAATGTGGAAGGTCTAAAGTTGATATAAACTGTTAAAATAGAATGCAGGTTAGTGTAGTAGTACTACCTCTATTGGAATCACCACACTAGGGGCGACACTGTGATGTAAAGAAGGAAACTGTTTCCAAAAGAACAGTATCCATGGAGTGTTGAAGAAATAAAGAACTTGATATTATTTTTGATGCTGTACTCTGATGATAAGTCATGAATGATGCTCAATTTTGGAGTGAAGCAAGATCCTTCATACAACTTCAATACAACTTCAATACATACGTTCAGATCCATATTTAATACCTGAAAATTGAGATGAAAATATGTACTATGTAGAAAATGCATGCAGGACCTGCAGGGAGCTGCATCTATGTGTAAATCCTCGATATTACGTCATTTGTAATATTATACTTGTAATATTCAATAATATATAATAAGATTACTGACTATAAAATATGATTACTGTAATATACTATAAGAATACTGTAAGGAAATTTACACATAGAAGGACCCTGGTTGAACCATAAAATGAGAATTTAGCACTAAGCTTAATTAAATGCTTGAATAATAGGCAGGTATTTTTGACCAAAGGCAGCCATTAATATAATGCATAAGCAACTGGCAACTTACAACAATAAAAATGTAAGTACTTTGCACTCTATATACCACTGTACAATACTATTTGTTACTAGAATATTTATCAAAACATAAAAATCCCCCTCTCCCCTCCCCACTCCATTCCTCATGTACAAGTTGTGGATACCAAACATGTCCTCCCAGGAGGGTCAGAGTAGATCCCAGACCAGCTACATGCATATACAACAGTCATCACAAAATTTCAGAGAACCAAGATTTATCAGTGCAAGGTTTTGACATTAATTTGAATGTTAATTAAATTTCACCAGCTGGGAATGTCAGTACTGTTCATTATGGGGTAAGTTGAAACTATTAATGAAATCCGTGGAGAAAAAAAAAATTATTATGTGGTAGGTAATAAGGTATGAGAAAATGAATAGGCCATTGTTTGCTTATTCTATCCTGTGGTGCTTCTTGGACTGGTCTATCATTCTCCTACCACTTGCCCATTATTCTCACAGTAGCTATTACTGAGACAGTAAGTAGTCTATAAGCTAATTAATGCTTCCAGAATTGTAACGCCTCAACATAAGTAGCTAGTTCTCTTGTCTGTCTTCACATGAAACCTTCAAAACTGTCAGAAGTCATCCTACATAGCTAATCATTATGGCACCAAATCTGGAAATAATACTGAAAATGTGAGGATAATAAAACACAACAAATGAGCAGGAAATCCAACTACTTCAAATGTGGGCTATAATGATCTCTAGTCTATGAGAGATCTAGCTTTAGAAGCCATTGCTAACATGTATCAGCTGAAAAATAAAATTAAACAGCAGCTGAATGCACACTTGTGCTCATACATTAAAGTAGATGAGATTCCACTGACCTTACCCTAACCTAAGGTGATAGACCTTGTTTACATGAGTAAGACTGGTAGGTAA
The DNA here is from genome assembly GCA_964016965.1 of Diacarnus erythraeanus. Classification (NCBI taxonomy): domain Eukaryota; kingdom Metazoa; phylum Porifera; class Demospongiae; order Poecilosclerida; family Podospongiidae; genus Diacarnus; species Diacarnus erythraeanus. Next base: position 562,738 of record OZ024670.1, read on the forward strand.
AGGATTAAAGTGAAATAATAAACTGTATAGTTAAGTAAACCATTAATTTATGATAAGTTTCATTTACTGCTTCTAATGCTGCTACTCCATCACCACCAAACTGACATTCCTATACTAATTTCTCTAGCCACTCTAGTAATTATACCCATCTATAACAGGACTTAATTTCAGAACTCCGTTATGCTGTCATGCTTGGGGGGAGAAAGTCAAATGCATGATGATTAATTGGAATTAGGCCTGTCCAGATATAATGCCAGATTATTTACCTAAAATGTTATTCTATAATTCTCTGGGAAGTTCTAGGATTCTTATGAAGTCAGCCTATAATTCTTGCCAAATCACCTATTATTCTTTTCAAACATGTGAAAATTAGTCTATAAAAATTAGTATTTTTACATACTAGCTAATTACAATTGTATTGCAACATGACAAAAGCTCCAATTTAGTCCTCCAATGAACATATTAAAACAGTCAGACAATAATTGAAAAATACTTTCTGGATAGCAGAGGATGGCTGCACAAGGAAACATTGGGACTAGTGAGGGGGATCATGCATGGCTAGTACACAAACAAAACATTCCTCCTGGGACCAGTGGGGGGGGGGGGGGGGGGGGGGATTATGCATGGCTACACAAACAAAACATTCCTCCTGAAAACATACCTACATGCCTGGGACCAGTGAGTGAAAATGTTTCTTCCACCAGAGGTCATGTCTCATAAAAGATATGTTCTATGGTATGTAGAGCCAATGTAAGTAGCAGGGAGTCATGCCCACTTTTGCATAGCTACAGTACATAGTCACAGTAGCTATGTACATAATATACAGTCACCTTACAAAATAAGAATGAAAAAATGGCACTGAGGAATTTAGGAATGATGTGTGTTCCTTAGGGCTAACTCCACAATGATGCATGTCCTATTGGGCTAACTCCATATGTCCTATAGGGCTAACTCCACAATGATGCATGTCCTATTGGGCTAACTCCATATGTCCTATAGGGCTAACTCCACAATGATGCATGTCCTATTGGGCTAACTCCATATGTCCTATAGGGCTAACTCCACAATGATGCATGTCCTATTGGGCTAACTCCATATGTCCTATAGGGCTAACTCCACAATGATGTGTTTCCTATTATAATCTTTACACTATAATCTTTGCTTAATATTAGTAGCTAGTCACCTTGTACAAAAGCAGGTAACAATTTATTTTAGAAGGCTACAAACTGCTGTAGTTAGCTAAGACAAAACTTCACCCCACCTCCCACCTCACCACTCAAATTACAAGCATCAATTCAAGTTATTATAATTAAGTGCTGATGAAACTGACCAAAGTGCCATGTTTGACACCCAATGACTAAACTGATTCTCCAGTACACCAATGCATAACTGATAAGTGTGTTGTTGAAGTTGGCAAAGAGCTTGCTATGGTAAATGGAATTTTTTTGAAATAAGTGTTGCAATGAATAAATTTAACCATTACGCATGCGCTGTTGATTAACTGTACGTACGTAGCTTCGGCTCTTCACTCTCGTACACCTCTGACTTTCGTACATCTCTGACTTTCGTACACCTCTAACTTCTGGCAGCTAATTGTGAATGATGAAGTTGCAGATAATACTGTTCGTTGCAGTATTGCTGCGTACAGGTAAACTAGCTAGCTATTAGCCATTACGATTTTGCTCCAGTAAAAATTAGCCATCTGGGTTGCTAGCTATCTATTTTCTGACCTTCATTACTTAGAGGTAGCATGTAGCAATGATATCAGCTACTGAACCTACTAAGCTGGCAATGCATGTAGCTAGCTATAGGTTGCAATGTTAAGTTATCTATCTTACTGGCATGCATGTAGGCTGCAGTGATAGGTTATGTAACTCTTATAAATCAGTTATCAGTGCATAGAATAGCAATATTAAAACTGTGGAGGTTACTGAAATTTGAATAAGGGAAGGTTAGAGCCAGTGGAGATAGACCTTTTATGTGTGTTTATTCAAATAATCATAACTCCAACCATGGTTTCATTCTTAGTACAATGTCAGGATATAGTGTTCCAATTTATAGTTAGAAAAAGAGAAATGAGCTATAGTAGCTAGCTAACCACCTAAATACGTACCTACACGTAAATACCCTCTTACATTTCTGACTATTATAACCATACCAATGTGGGCACTATTAATATTGATGTGCTCAAAGCTTATACATGAAATGGTTATATTTTGTAATCACTGTTGTAGCTAAGTATGTGCATGTACGTAGTAGGTGGCCTCCTCTGACCCTCCTTGGAGAACATTAATTTTTAACTAGTAGTTTGTCGTCCACAATTTGTTCATTAAGAAGGGGAGTTTATTTTCATACTTATAGTGTATATAAATTAAGTAGCTACTTGTGAAACATCATCCATTGTACAGCAACTTGAAATATTTAGCAAACAACAATTGTGCCTATTACAGTAGAACCTCCCTTATACGGACAGTCTGGTTTTAGGGGGTGCCCGTAACTCGGATTTGCCCGTATCTAAGGAAGATGTAATGTTATGAACCCTATGTATTACAAAAAAGATGATAATTAATTGGTTTGTTTCTTAGTCTCCATTCTTTTCCTTTTGCTTGCCATAGTAGTATGCCATGCACATGCTCAGTATGGACATTGAACCATGCCCACATATTACATAATATGTATTATTGAAAGGTCAAAGTTCCAGATATAGCTGCCCGGTTGAAGGAGGTGCCCGTATCTTGGGAGTCCGGATAAGGGAGGTTCTACTGTATTCCCAAAATTACAATGAGGTTAAAGCCATTATTGCTGTGATGCCTACAAGTCTAATAGTTCTTGTTATAATAATATTGTAGAGTGGTAGTGTGCATGCCTAACTAAACATTAGTTACATTTATTAAGCTGCAGTTGCTAGTTAATTATGTATTATCATAGGTGTAGGAACTGGGGGGGGCACTGGGGGCATGTGCCCCCCCCCCAATATTTTGGGTCACTAATACAAATATTATTCCAGTGCCCCCCCCCCCTAATCTGACAAAATAGATTCAGCAGGTTGCTTGAAGGAATAAAGGTCCTATTCAAGCAACCACTTAGTTAGCTGATGAATAGGGCTCGATAAATTATGCTAGCATTTTTTTGAGCATTTTAGGTACAGTGAAGCATTTGAGAATAATTCTGGCATTATAGGTCAAAACAGAAGCATTTGGGAATGTTGCATAATGTTACATTAAAAATTTTTATGTAAGCATGTCATTATCACCACATGACACATCTAAGCTGAGTTTGCAGTTCTAAGCACAGTCAGCAATTCACATAGCTATATCTAGTCAGCTTTGAAAATGGCTGAGTGTCCAATGGATACCTATTTTAATAGTTTTGTCGCACAACAAACACCTCTTTACTGGAAGAAACTGCTACAGGTAGTGATGAACCTTTTGTTTGTTTATTGACTTTTGTTCAATAAAAGTGCTGAATTGTGAGCATTATAGGCAAAATCGAAAGCATTATGGGTGGTGTGAGTGAGAATTTGAGAATAGTATTATAGGAAAAATTTGGGGAATAATTTATCGAGCCCTACTGATGAATAGGCAGTTTACATAAGTCCTTATTGACTCCTTATACCTAGTATCAAGCCTATTGTGTCTCTCTTGATACCTGTAGCAGGGGTATAGACAAGGGGGGGGGGCAGATTTTTGTAACTAGATAATAACAATGATAGCTAATAAGCTCACACTCTGGCTTATTTTTTAGTTATTTACTTTTTTCTGTAAACTCCATATGATGTGTATTGTATATAGTGGTTTAGTATTTAACCATGACAGTAGTGGTTAACCGATAAGCATGGTAACATTGTAACAGCTGCTTAGAGAACTTGCTTGACTCTTAACCTAATTGCTAGTAGCTAGTACTATGTCTGTGAATCTTTAAGATAGTGGTTTAGCAGCCAGGTGAATCATCGAAATGAATTTAAGACCAGCTATCAGCCTGAATTAGCCAGCAGTCAGCCTGAACTGGTGAGCTAATAATATTCAATCAATGTATTCTTTTTACTAGCTTGAAAGTGATGTTGAAGATGTTTCAGTACAGAATCTACTATCTTCAAATGAAATAGAGCTTAGCCTATCCTTCTGTAATATTATTATTTAAATATTACTCTAATTTGCTCTCTTACACCTCTTGGATTTTGAAAAAAAATTTTGCTTCTGCACTTTGTGCACCCGCACCCTCCCCCTTGAGCTGAATTGCAATTTTTCTGTTGTTACCTTATTAGCCCCCCAGTCCTAAAAAGTTGTCTACACCCCTGTGTAGTAGCTGCTCAGTATTAGCTAGAGCTAGGTGTATTGCTGAGAAGTTTATAGGTGAAAATAAGCATTTTTGGTTCTTGTACTAAAAATGTGTGGCTAGTGGGTGTGGTCACTCAAAATTTTCGCTGACACACACACTTAGCCATTCCTTTCCATACGAGTGCCCCCCCAATCAAAATCTCATTCCTACACCTATGATTATAAATTAATGGCTGTCTCTGCCCAATATGTACAAATCCCTGCTTATTATTCCAGCATTAAGTTCAGTGCTCAGAGGTTCTATTATTCCCATTTTTATGGTCCCTTTTAAGACGGATTAGTTTTGACCAGGCTCTTATACTCCACCAATGTCCTTCCTATTTACTAGGAGGAAGAAAGACAACTACTCAGTGGATCTAATTGTGTGATAAATACAATGCAAAATTCTTAATGTGTGAATGCCACTAAATTGCTTGTGGTGGAATGACTATGGTAATAATAGATGGCCTGCTAAGCACAGATCAGGTAGTTGTGGATGCCACAAAGTTAATAGTTCACATTACCAATTTTCATTCTGATTTAGAAAATTGCTATACCATGTCTAATGTGTGGCAGTGCTATGGAATACCACACCACAATCATGTTATAGCTAGCCATAGGCGGTGGAACCATGGGGGCAGTGGGGGCCCCCATACTAAAATCCAAACAATTGTACACAACAACATGGCCATACAATAGGCAGTCTGGTCTACTCTAGTATTTAATTAACAAGCCAGCTGTACATTCTTATTATCTGATAATCATTCACGCTTGAAACACTAAATTAGTGCTGCTCTATTTTGATCACCACTGCCACCAGTGAACACCTGTTTTCAGTTTTATGACAATATCCCTGTTCAACTATGTCCAAAACAATATCATGTTATTATATACACAAATTAAAAATAAACTCCCAGACACTTTTATATCAAACAAATTTTCTAGCAACATGATGATAGGAGTATGATTGTCAGAGAGTGTGACACTCTTGACCTCAGATCTAGTTGACCTGCCCCCATACTCAAAATCACCCCTGCTAGCAGAGATAATCATAAGTATGCTAAGTACTTTTTTTGCAGATTGAGTCTGTAATTAAACTGTGAAATTCCTACATTAAATACGCTTTCCAGTGGATTTATAGATCTAGATAGGGGAATAAATGGTGGGAAAGGGTGGAAGAAGCTTTTCCAGCTTCTCTTCCAATTTCTACAATGTATTTAAGAGAAGCATCTATTCACTCACTAATTTAGCCCTTCTTCAATGTCAAGAATACTTCTCAAATAGAAGTATTATTCATACTTCTCCAGTGCCTAGATTGCCATCTAGATTTTAAAAGGTTTCCTAGGGTACACTTCCATTCCCAATGTGGTCACATTTAATAATCTAGCGTCCAATCCAGATACAGGTATGGATTGCCTTAACTACTCTCACTGCCCCCAAACTTTAACCTGCTGTCAGGTAGAATCTCTCCTCTTTAGAAGAATATCTAGCTACTGGTGACACTGAAACAGCTGTAACATAGTGTTTGGGGTGTGGGTGTGTGGGAAGAAGAGAGAGGGGGAGTGTTCACTCAGATAAAGAGTGAGTGTTGACACACACTATTAGTTGTAAGGAGTATGTAGCAATCATAAGGTGTATGTACTAATAATGAGATTAAAGGGGTCGGGGAAAATTTTTATCTTACCTGTGAGCTCTCAGATGACCGAAGATTCCATACTCCAACTACAGCTAGTACTATGTGGAGCTACAGCTCGTAATGGGTATAAAATCCAAGAAAATTGACATCAAAGGCCTTGCTAGGGTGGGCCTGCAGCTGCTCTGTTTATTGTATAATTCCGTAAATGTACTATTGCACTTGGCTCATCAGCAACAGCTCTTGAAACACCTACCATCTAGTCTCACCATTTTCTCCGTCGTGGATAGTTGAAAGAGATAGCAACTTCCTTGCTTCTGTGACCTTGCTTAAGTGACAAGAAACCACAGCTTCAGTGAAGATATTCAGCTGGCATTTACCACCACTAATACGTGGGCTAAAAGCGTGCATAGCAACTGTCCATGGACTAAGCCTGCAGCTAGCTTAACCCCATAGCCCTTCTTCTACTGAGCACCTGAGCTTCAAAATTTGCTAGATGTTAGATGAAGGACAATCCAAAAATATTTTTTTCAATAAAAATCAACATTAATGACAGAAATGCTATGTAGACTTTTTGTGTTCACCGTGTTCTGCCTGATTTTTCGGTCACATAGAGTTAGTAGTTATTGTAAGGGGTGTATTGTAGTTACAGTACCAGAGAAACTCTTCAATCTTACCTTTGGTTGACAAATCCAATGGTACCATTGAAAAACTGCTAGTATATTTATTTCACCCTGTATCTCTAAAACAGTAAGAGCTATCCATGCTGGGTTGAAAAGGTCAGATTTTGAATTTTCATTGCATTTCTTTATAAGCCCATACAGGAAGTAAATTGCAAGCAGACAAAGTTGCGCAATAGTCCTTTCCACATTCAAGGTATCGAATTTAATCCTGCGTGACGCCACATCTGGGGTACATTCTTCGCAACCTCAGTGGATTTCCCATTGAAAACTCAGAGGCAGTGGAAGCTGATTGTAGGTGGTCAGCCCACCCCCCTCTCCACCCACTATAGCTAATTAGAGTAGGCACTTGAACTGTAGCCTGATATACTAGCTAGAATATTAACACCTGCAGCTGAAAAAATCAATGATCAAAATGCACACGTGAGTAATTTTTAATCTTGACAACCATTACAATGTTTAGCTAAAGAGTGGTTAGGTTTTTGCCTGACCAACCGGACTGGTTCCACCACCCCTGAAATTCATTATTTCTATCTGCCATAGCACTGCATGCAGCATAATCACTTTTCAAATTTGATGAAAAATCATTATTGACTGATGCAAATCCGGTGAGCTAGTCTTTTCCTAGTGCTGAGAAAGAAACGGTGAGAGATACTAGTTAGAAGAGTAGGAAAGTAAAGTCAGTGGTACTGAGAGACATTTACTGGCAATCTACTGGCTAGCTGGCAGTCTATTCTAGCCTAGCTAGCTAGCCATCCAGCTAGGTGTCTTTCAGCTAAAGCATACACAACACTTTAAATATCTGTTCATCAACCATGAATGCCTAGAGAAAGAGAGAGAGTTAACTAGTTATTAGGCCAGTATTAATGACATTCCTGTTTCTGGTCAACCACCCGAATTGGAAATTGACACTGATCAAGAGTCACATTATTGTATAATTAATTGACTTTGACTCTATAAGTGGCTGCATGCAGTTGCAAATTAGTGCTAATAGTTTTGTGTTTAGCTGCATTTTATTTGCTAGCTGCTACTTCAGAACCTAGATAGTTTTCTGGATCAAGATGACTTTGCTAAACTACACAGAATATTCCAGTTCATCAAAGAAATGGTACTGCCATGGCAGAGTATTTGTTTGTAATTAATAACAATCAACACCCACCCAATAGGTTGTGAAGGAAAATCCTGACCAGAAACAAGAATATCATTAACACTAACCTTAAGTAGAATAGCTAGCTGTGCTAGAATAGACTGCCAGCTAGCCAGTAGATTGCCAGTAAATGTCTCATAGCACCACTTTACTTTCCTACTCTCCTAACTAGTATCTAGGCATCTTTCTTACCGTTTTCTTTCTTTTCTTTCTCAGCGCTAGGAAAAGACTTGCTCACCGATTTGCATCAGTCAATAATGAAAGGTTTTAATTTTTCATCATCTTATAAAAAGAACAGTGATTGTACTGTAGCGCTATGACAGATAGAAAATGATCAATGGATTTTACCAATTTAGAGAGAGCAAGCAATAATTTGGTCAATGTGTGGAATAACTCTGCCAAAGATACACTATTACAATAAGTAAAGGAAGGCAGGCTCTATGAAACCATTATAGATGAGACAATTCTAACCTGGCCCAATTAATGGCTAGAGGTATGAATGTATGACCAGGTTCAGTCTCTAGCTTGTCCATTTCCCTTTTCCTGTGCAAAGATATTGATATTAGGAAGATCAAGGTGTTAGCCTAACTAGTGGTATCCTACCTAGTAGCACTTTTATTATTGAATACAGTCACCCAAAAGGACACCATCTCTATGGTCAGACTGTACAAATTTTGTCTTCAAAGATAACTGCACATACAAGCAGTACGAAAAAAAAGAAGCATTTTATTTTTGGCGATTTTCGGACGTACGTTTGAGTTTCTCAGACATACGTTTGGGACGTACGTTTGAGCCTCTCAGACGTACGTTATTTAATATTTTTGATACTAAAGGCGTAAGTTTAGTCTCTCAGACGTATGTTTGTTTTGGAACGTAAATTATGGAATATATTTTTGATACTAATGCACGGTGGCCCTGAAGGTCATGCCTTGCTCCAGTGGCACCCCTCCAGTGGAGGTCTCGTAATTGGCATCGCGTAATCAGCATCATTCCAGTAATTGCTGGTGGCCCCGGAGGTCGCGTAATCTGTACCCCTCCAGTGAAGGTTGCGTAATTGGCATCGCATCATTCCAGTAAGCCCCACCCCTCCTAATAAGGCGCTTGCGTAGATATTCAAGTCGAACTTTGGACTTACAGTCTTTGTAGCAATGTCTTTTCGCTTCTTACGCTGCTGGTATGTCGTATCTAGCAGTTTTACCCTGTGGTGCTTTATCAAGAAATGATCCAGAAGTCGAAGGTAGGTAGATAAACGTATCAGGTACTTTGATGGCAAGCTGTTTGTCATTAAGTTAGCTAGCTAGGTATGTAGAGGTTTATACCGTTAGTTTTTAGATGGTCTACATTCAACCATTTCTTCTAGTACACTTATGTGTAGACTATTGGTATTTTATTTGTTCTTCTTGTGTACCATTCATTATGTAACATCTGCTGGCAATTAATGAGATTTAAGGATCTGGAGTTTATAATTTCACACAGGACTCATAAGGCACTATTGGGTTCAACACAAGAAATATGCTGTGATTTTAGCTTACCTTCACTTGGTTCATGGTGTCTGTGCAAGGTACTAGTATATTCAATTCTGGATGGTAGGTAGATGTTTATGAAGAAGAAAATTAGCAAAATAGGGTTGTTTAGAAGAGGTATCAATGTAAACTACACTCCATTGGCGACACTAAAAGCTAGTATATTTATTCACCAATGACAAAACTATTATTAGTGTGACAATAATTATGTAGGTGGAGATAAATGGTCCTAACTGTAATGTAGGCTACAGACAAATGTGGAGAATTTTGCAAGATAAATACAGTTATACCACTAAAAGGTAACACTAAATTCAGAGGCTTCAACATGGAATCACTGTAGAAAAAAAATATCTTCCCTGTCAGGGTTCATAATAATGTGAGTGGTCCTGATTAGTTAAAATACCTCACTGATATGGGGCTCTGCTAAGCCTTTACCTACTAAATATTGTACCCACTTTATAATATTGCAGTTCAACTTCTCATAATTCCTGGTAGCCACTATGATCAACACGATGTGGCCACCTTAGCAATACTCTGACATAGAGAACCCTGCCAGTACAAGAGCTAGGTTAAATATGAGGTGAAAAATTGAGCAGAGTCAGAGCGCTATAGTGGTTTGGTTTCTCCTTATCTCACCCTGTATTATTAAGGTCAACTGTGATGATGATTATGAAGATCTTGAATCCAGATGGTGTTGAGAGAAGACGTAGACATAGACTTAAGTAAAGAGTATACCAGAACAAGGTAAGTAGTTAGTGATTAGCAGTCTTTCATTAATTAGAATTTTCGGGATCAAATTATGTATGGCATCTAGATGGATACAACAAGCTGAAACCTTATGGTTTAGCAATCCATGGCTGTATAGATGGGTAAGAATATAGTTCTCTTTCAAACTTTTGAATTTTAATGTATAACAGGTACTCAAGAAAAATATTGTGGCTCAAGCTGGCTTCAACAAATAACAATCCACGAGTAATATTGTTGTATTATCTGTTAGAAGTGCTTATTAGCCAAGGTACTGGTGGTCCCCCTTATACATGTGCATATAACTAATGCATGGTGAATATTATTATGAGAACAGGTGTTCCTACGATTGTAAGAAATGACTGTGGTACAGAAAATTCATCTTTAGCAACCTGCCATATGCTGCTTAGGCATAGTCATAGTGATGAATTCAAGGGAGAAAAAACTTTTCGCTATGGATCATCTACCACAAATACTGTAAGCTTTGAATGGGTATAGTGACTATAGGAGTGACAAATATACATGCATGCAGAGAATAGAAAGTTGGTGGGCTCAACTTCGAAAATTTGCTACTGATTATTGGATAAATACATTCAAGGTCAGACATCTTGTTCAACAACTTTAACTATAGCTATGGTGAAAATATTACTCTAGGATATGATAGGTAGTGGGGAATTCAATCCAAGTTCATCTGTACACAGGTAAGCTGGCCATTGCTAAAAGACAAGATTTTTTGACCATGAATATATATTTATGCATTTTGAATTATCAACAGGCACTGCTTGGGTTATGTTTATGAAACACTGATAGAGAAAGCACTTACTGAGTTCAAGGAAAGATGGAATGCTCACACGATTCGCTTATCTGGCTTCCCATCAGGAGTACCTAATGACTTGTACAACCTTCCAGAAATAAATGGTACAACAGGGTGAGGGGAGGCAGAGGGTTGTCTTTGTCAGGGAAACTTGTATAATAATAATATAATTTTATGTGCTCATAGGAACATGTGACTACAGGAAAACCTTGGGATATGGATGGATGGGTTTATTGCTATACAAACAAATGTTGTAAGCCTCCTCCACTATATCCAGAAGAATATACCAGAGTATATTAGCTCATGACTTGCATCTTGAAAAATATGACTCCAAATAATGCAAACTCAGTGTACTTACATTTGTTGAGCAAATTCTCTGTGTAGCTACATATGAAAAAAGTTATTATACATGATACTGGGTGCATGAAGCTATAAGGAGTCAAAAGGAAATACAATAGCCATAGCTAGTTTTCAGTGGCTGTGTTATTAGCCAATGTAATATCACTAATCTGTTTCACAGCCACCAAGACTTCTTTACTGTTAGGATGGGACATAGCCTCCAAAGTGCACATCTTGGAACATATATCACCAAACATTGGTGTGAGATGAGTAGTGCTATAGGTACTCGTGGGGGGTTATTGAATGATCCCAAAACTCTCATCATGATTTCTGGTCCCTCCAAGTTCAGCCAAACCCTTTTCCTGCCAAACAACTCGATGTAGAGGCAACCTAATGAATAAATATCTGCTGCTGGCCCTCGGTGACTTTTGGTAAACATTTCTGGTGCCATGTAAGGGTATGTTCCTGCTCCCCTTCTGTCACAAGTTACTGTAGCTTCAGTCAGTTGCTTGACTCGAGCAATACCCATGTCACATATAACCACCTCTTTGTAGCCTATGTCAACCTGCATATTTTATACACAAAGGAGAACCACTGCATGCATATACCTCAGTGCATGCCATGTCCATGCATGCATGCATATGCAATCACATACATACCAAAACATTTGCTGGTTTAAGGTTCTGATGAATGACAGTAGGGTTATTTGAATGTATATAATCCACAGCATCAATGATCTTCAATGCTATAGAAATAGCCACACTGTCAGTAAGCTATATAAAAATTATGAACAAATTTAAAGTTAAAGTTAATTATTAATAGCTAAGCTTACTTCAGAATTGAAATGCTTGGAGAAAATAATTTTGTCTAGATTATTTCCATTAACAAAGTTTGTCACCAGAAATATCTCTTCATCAGTTACACAATAGCCAATTTGGGTGATTCAGTTTCCTGATTCAATATAATATAGTTGTTAAGAAACACATGCTGTCAGGGTGCACACACTCTCCCTCTCCCAAATTTAAAACCCTCTATGAAACTTGTAGGCTACATTGTCCCTTGGTTTACTGAGCTCTCAAAGTATCCACCAATCTGGAATCTTAAAGCTTACTAAATGTACAAAGTCCTCTCAAGATCTCACTGAAACTGAGAGGAGAAAACCAATAGGTATGCAATTTTTATGTATGTGAGTGCATGCTAGTCTGTGAGCTAACGCCTCTGCTAGAGTGGGAAGGGTCTGGAGATTTACATTGAGGCGGAATTAAATGTCTGGCCAGCTCCTCCCCTAGTTTGGGGACATCTCTGGGATGGCTGGCTTCTTCTTGTGTTGTGTATTTGGTGGTAGAAATCTACACCATCTATCTTCATAGATGTGTGTACACTGAGTTCCATCATAAAATGTCATGTGATGTCAAGTTAGAGGAGGAATGTGAGTGTTGGTGTATTCCATTGGCCTACCAAAATTCTGGTAGACATACACAAAAATTGCATAGAGATCCTTCCCTTTTTGGCGAAGAGGTTCCCCTCCCTTTCTTCACAGACTAAGTGCATGACACCATATTTGCTCATTATACACCCAGTATGACTATAGTTATACATTATTATAGGACACAAGAGAAAATGTTGTAAACAATGTGATGGATGTAAGACAGAGGACTGTGGGAAATGTAAAATGTGTTTGGATAAATCAAAATATGGAAGAGACGGAAAATTAAAACAGTGCTGTGTAAAGCAGAAGTGCATTCAGATGACAAAGCCATGTAGTAGCATTATCACTCAATATGAAGTATGTTAAATAGCTACATGTGTATAGTGATCAGATGCTGACTTTATTATTATTCCACACTACACCACATTAGTTAATTATGTGTTATGTGCATAATACAGGGGCAGATCCAGGGGGGGATCCAGGGGGTCCGGACCCCCCTTTTTTGTCAAACATGTTTGGTTAGTAGCTGTAGTCTAGGCTAGACTAGCTAATTTAAGTGCACATTGCACAATCCATGTCCCCAGTCATCAACCATATTACTTAACACTTAACTAGTGTTAATAGTAATGTAGTTGATGACTGGGGACATGGATTGTGCACAGTGTTAATTCCCTGGCCATGTGACATAGCTGGCAGCTGTATTTTTTAGTTTAAAACATGAAGAGAGTTAGCTCCTTGAATGTAACCTCTTTCTTTAAAAGGTATGTTGTCTATGGCCATTACTCTGGTTACTGAAGTCTCTTTAAAGCTATTACTAGGTTACTACAGGAATGCTCTGAAGTTATTACTACAGGGGTATAGACAAGGGGGGGGAGGTGCTTGGGGGGGCTTAAGCCCCCCCAGATTTTTGAGATTAACTAGATAATAATAGCTAATAAGCTCAGGCTCTGGCATTTTTTTTTTTTTTTTTTTTTTTTTTTTGTAAACTGCATATTTTATATGATATGCATTGTAGTGGTTTGGTAAACAGTATTTAATTATGACAGTAGTGGTTAACAGGTAAGCATGGTAACATTGCAACAGTTGCTTAGAGAACTTGAGTTTGACTCTTAGCCTAATTGCTAGTAGCTAGTACCATGTCTGTGAATCTCTAAGATAGTAGTTTAGCACTACTTTAAAGCCAGATTAATTATCCAATGAAAATAAGGCCTGCTATCAGCCTAGCCAGCAGTCAGCCTGAACTGGTGAGCTAATATTTCAATCAGTGTATTCTAAAATATAGTTTTACTAGCTTGAAAGTGATGTTGAGGATCATGATGTTTCAATACAGAATCCACTACTATCTTTAAATGAAATAGAGCCTAGCCTATTCTTGTGTACATATTAAAATATTATTTGAATATTACTCTAATTTGCTCTCTTACACCTCTTGGATTTTGAAAAATTTTTTGGCTTTTATATATAGCCCCCTCCTGCCTGCCGCACCCTCCTCCAACTGAATTGCAGCTCTTTTGTCTTTATTTTATTAGCCCCCCCAGTCCTAAAAAGTTGTCTACACCCCTGTACTAGGAAGTCTCTCTAAAGTTATTAGCTGCTAGGTTTATTTCTCAACATTCAAGAAGATTGTTTCAAAATTCTGTTGTTTTTGAAACTTAAATGGTGCATGCACACTTTGCTGTTATGTATTATTATTGCTAATAATAAAACTTAGAGTCCATGTTTCATTGCCTTTTACGGCATTATAGCAAGGCTAAAATTTTTGCTTCTGTGGGAGGGGCACATCCCCCTCCTGCACTCTCCTCCTCACTGCAGCCTAATGGCTGTGTGGTTGTCATTTACCTACCTGGACACACACACACCCCTTTCAAAATAGCTAGATCTGCCCCTGTAATAATATGCTAATCAAGTGAAATTTGTACACAGGGCAGGGCAGGCAACATTGGGGAGGGGGGACGGAGGGAAGATGGAGGAGGGGCAACACTCCCCTCCCCTCCCCAGATGTTGCTTGCCATATTTTTGATAACGTACAAATTTAGCATGTAATTATGCAGTAAACTATAGTTAGACATTATTATAATATTGATTCTGTAGAAAACGGATTATCTTAGCTTTTTAGATAATGATGGAGGACGGTGTGTATACTCAGTGGCAGCTGATGGTAACTGCTTATTTCAAGTCTTTCACATCATCAGCTGTATGGATCAACTGTCAGGCACTATGATATTTGCTCCTTTCTAGTGAGATTTGAAAACTTAAACAGCTCCAGGTTTTCACAAATCTTGACTGAAATTAACTCATCAGACTTGAAGTCTCACATTCATATTATGTTACAGCCAGGAGTGTGGCAGGGGAGCGTGGCAGGGGAGTGTGGCAGGGGAGCGTGGCAGGGGAGCGTGGCAGGGGAGCGTGGCAGGGGAGCGTGGCAGGGGAGCGTGGCAGGGGAGCGTGGCAGGGGAGCGTGGCAGGGGAGCGTGGCAGGGGAGCGTGGCAGGGGAGCGTGGCAGGGGAGCGTGGCAGGGGAGCGTGGCAGGGGAGCGTGGCAGGGGAGCGTGGCAGGGGAGCGTGGCAGGGGAGCGTGGCAGGGGAGCGTGGCAGGGGAGCGTGGCAGGGGAGCGTGGCAGGGGAGCGTGGCAGGGGAGCGTGGCAGGGGAGCGTGGCAGGGGAGCGTGGCAGGGGAGCGTGGCAGGGTAGTGTGGGGTACTCATGTAGAAATTATTGCAGCATCTACATATTTTCAAGTTCCGATATATTTCTTTCGAACACCATCATCTATGTTAAAATGGGAAGTTTTTAAACCCCTAGGACCATCATGTGAGTTTTCTTATCAAGAATATCCAGAAGTTGATACTGCTGCTGAAGATATGACTTGTCACTATGATAGCATCACCTTAAAATCTGATGAAGTTTCATTGGTTAGACCTACACTACAGTACTCTTACACTGACTGCAGAAATTACATAATTCTTTTTTGTTGTTGTTGTGTTTGTTTTTTACTTCATTTTGTACTTAGCTATGTTGTTTGTATGCTATAATTACCTTTTTGCACATTTGTATCTGAAGCAAGCTATTTTATTGTGCACAGGCTGAAATATAGAGCGCATTGTGCGCGCTATAGGCCAGCTGAGCTCGATCATGTGACTAGAACTACTTCCGTTCTGAGATCGAGTGAAAAAAGTGAATCCCCTATTGTTACAGCTGTAAACTGCTTCTAGCGCTATGGAGAGACCAAATTGGGCTGAAAGTTTGCATCCCCGTGGAAGCTTTTATGAAGGGTATGTAGATAATCTACAGCATACTCTAGACCAATTGTAACGACTTATGGTGTGAGGAAGTCACATACTACCAATTTCAGATCAAATCCAGAAGAGGTATTAGCTACGTAGCTATATTGGTAGTTCTACAGTGACATTTAGATGTACTTATGAATTATATGCATAAATAGGGGCATTATTCCTCAGATAAATGCATCTCTCTAATAACATAGCACCCAGAACTAGATCAAAAGTAAGTCTCAAAGATGAACCTAACTTTCCAACTTAGATAGCTAGTCAGATTCATCACAAGCTGATTAATGTCAGAACCTTATTTTGAAATCTGCATGTCTTGTGTAAACTGATTTTCCCCTTAATGGTAGTTCAAGTATGTGCTGTTTCGTCAAAGTCTATCGATGGAATTAATATCTGACTCCGGACAGTACAAGTTGAGTTAGGTGACTGAAGGAAGGTTATTGTAATAGTTCTCCCGCTCTCCAGTAGTACACAAATAACCTGGTAGTGTAACGATTTAATTGATAGTAAAATGTCTCATTCAAAACTCAAACATATTCAGATAGCACGAGGTGTGTGCGATGATCAAAAAACTGTACATGTGCATGAATCACGTGATGGTTACATAGTGCATGATAGAAATGAATAATGTATAAATTCATACAACTACTTAACAAGGATGGCTTGTCACATCTCCCCTTTTATAGGAGACTAATATACTATGGATACATAGCAGTAAGAATGTAAATGGTCCAAAATATAATCAATAATATACAAAGTTGCCAAAACACTGTTTATTACGTCCTGACCTTCGTAGTCCAGGGGAATGTATAGTAGAATTGGATGTTATGCCAGTATCTGTGTCCAGTGGAGGTGTTTAAGCTGGCTGTTGAACATCGGTCTGTGGAAGGGTTGCTTCAACACTCTTGAGTTATGGGGTCATCTTCTACTTCCAGTATTTCTTGTACAACTGGGTCATCTGACTTGATGAGATGGCGACAATTTCGCACAAATGTTCGACCTCCCACCTTTACTCCATAGCTTCTAGGCCCGACTAATCCAGCACATACACCTGTGCTCCATGTCTGCTGTCCCAGTAGCCGCATTCTCACACTATCTCCCGGTGAGAGTTGTTTCAGTGGCTTAGTATGCACATCATAATACTGTTGCTGTCGCTGTTTTTGCCTGTTGATTGCTTGAGTGTCCCTCTCTGTTGGGTACTGTGGCTTCAGTAGCATTCCATGAGCTGGCAGGAGAGTCTTGCAGCATCGACCCAAGAACCATTGTGCTGGACTTGAGCCTAGCCCTTCAGTTGGTGTGTTCCTCCAGTCCAATAAAGCCAAGAATTCTGAGCAATTAGATTCCCTGCACTTTGTGATCCTCCTGGGTATCCAAACCATAAGGATTACAGATTAATTGACATGTTTAGTGCCGTCTTTACTGCTGAAAAAAAGAAGGAAGTATTGGCCTTATTCAAACAAACTGGTAGCAAATTGCGACTTGTAATAGCCACAACAGCATTTGGCATGGGTGTGGATTGCCCTGATATCAGAAGAGTTATGCATTGGGGCATTCCTAAAACCTTGGAGGAATATGTACAAGAGACAGGGCGATGTGGTAGGGATGGAAAGGCCTATTCTATATCGTGGAATAGGAGGAAGAAATACAACAGCCAAGGTCAAAGCTTATGTGGACAATGATAAAACTTGTAGACGCCGTCCCTTATTTCAGGAATTTTTGTTATATTCAGAAAGTAGCATAGAGGTATCTGGTTGCACATGTTGTGATGTGTGCTTATTGATGTGTACTTGTACATTGTGCTCGTTTTGATCAGTTGCATATATTATTTATAATTACTTTGTTATAATACCTTCATGTATAGTACTGGTAAAATAATGCATGACAGGTTAACAGTAAGATTGATAATGATCCAGTGTATGCTATGGTAAAATTGATGCATGCAACATTATATTAAAGTTTAGAAATGCTTGCTTGCACCTTTCTCTTGAGTTCTGCAAGAGAATGTTTCTCCATTAGTCCAGAAGTAAACTTAAAGGAACCGTGTGTTCTGGTAGCAGAAACTGGCTCAAATACTCGCTCTTCCTCCAAAAGCTCCAATATTTGGGTGAAGTCTTTTCCAAAGTCTGGTATGGGATGGAAATCTGAATGTTTCTGTGATGCAGTTTGTTGCTCAAACATTTGACAAATGTGTTGAACTGGTGCAAATGCTCTTCCAGCTTTCTGAATTGTTCCTGGCTTTACATTAGCTCCCATATTACGTAAAATATTTTTAAGTCATAAATTCAAGTGCTCCATGTGGAGATCACATGGAATATTGCCTCTACGACAGCCATGAGTGTTAACACAGCGACTCCACAATAGCTGGGCTTTCTGCCTTTCAGAAATAGTGTAATGCCACTGAATGAGCAGACTCAGTGCTTCTTTGGCATAATTTCTATGGTTCGTGCATTTGAAGATGATGAGGAAAAATTTCCAATAGTGAAGAATTCTGTCACCATCTCCTTCACGTATAGCATCATGAAATCCATGCCAAATCAATCCTAATGACAGGAGCTCTGTAGCATAGACATAGACATCATCAACTGCAGTAGTGGGAGTGCTTGGAATTGAATCATAGATAGCTGGAAATCTTGTGAAGTTGACTACAATCATCTTAGCGAGCTCTTGCACGGATTCCACTGGCTGTATGTTGAGAATAGCCTTGGCAGCTGCTACCACATGTGTATGAAGCATGAGTAGCATGAAATCCTCTGCAGTGTTCATGTTCTTTTCTGGATCTCTTGGAACATTCATCCTATGAACAAGATTACGGAGCTTGTACATTGTGCCTTTCTCAGTACTTGAGGTAATTTTGTACAGGCGATTCCATAGTACCTATATGTAGAGACATTGTGAATAATAACCCTCTAATATTAATAATCTAGCATGAAGTAGTGTGCCTTAGGAAGTTGCCCCCCTCCCTCCAACCAGAAGGCAGTGAGCCTCCCCTGTAGTAGCAATAAATACCTCACCTTACCTTCATGATTGTCATCCTGGTATGCCAGTCCTCAACTACTGGTAACAGTCCTTCAAATCTGTCTACACACTTGGTATGAATGCTTGCACTCCACGTATACGAGCCACAGTCAACTGATCACCCCCAATTAGGACGGAGAAAAACCTGCTATCATCAAAATCAAGTACACGGCCATTTGGGAGTTTATGATGCCCTTCCATCTCAACTGTAGGGACCAAGGTCATGTAATGATCTAGGATTTGGCTCATTTCATCCAGCTTGTTTTCATTCAACAACAGGACTCCCAGTGGTATCTACAACAACATAAGAGTACCGAATGACTTCTAGTTACATGTAGAGCAGTACAGTACTCACAACAGATTTTATTGCCATCTCTTTCGAATGCTTGCTAGGAATATGCTGAGTTAGCTTGCTGTTTGTAGTAGTCCATGTAATGAGTAAGTATGCTACATGCAGTGACCAAACAATAAATAAAAGTAATTATAAGATGAACAGCTGAACAAGATTAAAGAACAAAGTTTGACTGGTAGGCCCAGCAGGGTAATTGGTGGACACAAGTAGCAAACGCTTTGCCTCTAGCTATCACATGGCTACTTGAAATTACAAGATAACAGGATCACCCAGCACTGTGATTCTTAATCTTACTCAGCTGTTGGCTTTGGTAATTGATAGACACACAGATACAAGTTGCAGGCACTAGAGGCACTTAGTTGATTCTAAGTTAGATAGAGTCCTGCTAGTTGACCATCGATTTGGTATTTCAATACAAGTATAGAATAATTTTTTACTTATATATAGCCACACTCACCGAGACACTAACACCATCAGTTCATCCTTCAGCATAGACAGTTCATTGGATGAGGGAAGAAGCACAGCAGGATGTGGTTGACATAAACTGGTGCAGCATCAGAATATGATGAGAGATTGACTCTATCCCTAACAGCATATCCATGAAAATAATGTAGACTGCCCAGTGTGACATATTCTTGCTGCTGAAATCTAGGTTTGATGTTTTTATCAATATTGTCTCCCACGAACTTATAGCCAAACCACATGTTGTCAGCAGACTCATTTCTACACTTGCCTGTTTATAATTTATTATAAATATATCAACATGAACTATTACAATCAAATACTTACCAGTTCACTCTGTGAATCACTCTCTGTCTCATTTTCACATCCAATAGTGGGTTCGTGATCGGATTCACCTGTACTAGAAATTGGGCTGAAAGGTGGAGCTTCTATATCATCAGCTCCAAGGTCATCATCCTCACAAAAACAGTCTAATTCAGGAAGGTTAGTACAGTCATCCACAGGACTACACTCAGCAACGTACTCATCATCCAATAAAATGGTGGAGGTTGTATTCTCACCTGTTGTAATGTAGTTAAGTACATGTAATTATTAGAGCTAGCACTTACAACTGAGCCACCTATTTTTGTGACTGGGGATCTATCTATCAAGGACACAAGCTCGTCCTTCCAGAAATGTACATCAATGTCATGATCCTCACTGATAAGTTGGACCAAATCAACAGTTCTTTGATACGAGACACTGCTCTTTGCACTAATCCCATATGCTGATTACGTGCCTTCAGCAACTGTGAAGCCAGAAAACATAGCAATGGTTTCTTCTCATCAGATCTCTTCACAAGTTGCTTAAGTAAACTCATCAGGGTTGGGACTCTTCGCAGCAACTCTAGCATGACAGTGTCCCAGTGAAAATATTTCACAGCTGTCCCTAAGTATGGAGTCATGATCCTTGACCTTCATCTCAGCTTTGCTGCCAACTTAGTAACTACTAAGGCACACATTGTTGGTGAGTTAACAACTGTTGCAGACATTGAATGGAAGCTTTTCCGAGCAAGCTTCTTTACACACTTCTTCCTCGATGGAGTTGTGACTCTATAAGTCTTAGTTCCAGTTTGGTAACCTGGTTGAACCTATATATACAACTATTTGTTTTGCTTGCTAACATGTAGCCAATGAATGCTTACTTCAATGGTAGGGGACTGTTTCACCTCTTCATTGCACTCCAGACCTTGTACACAGCCTCCAGCAGACCCACTTCCCTCAACTTCACTAACTTTCTCACTTTCAACACTGGAGGGAGGCTGTGTCTTCAATTGTTTAGCTAATGGAGGGTTTGGGTCTGCACCAACAGAGGGTCTTTTCTGTGCCACCTTGCACAAAGCAGATAATTGATCTCTAACTCTGGTCTTTAGATCATCAATCTTCTTCTCCAGTTTGTTGATATTGTCAAGACTCAACTCACAGGTGTAGCACAGAAGAGCATCAAAATCTTGGAGAGTTGGGAAGACCACATTCATTGTAGACATCAACTCCTGGAGAACCTGTTTAGATGTGGCACATCCTGGGCCATGCAACTTCTTCCTCCTCCTGTGATCACTTGACAGGGGCTCTCTACACAAGCTGCAAGACTTATCCATCGAGCACACACTGCTGCAGTGCAAGAAAATTTTGCGCGCACGGAGACAATTTCTATTGACGCAAGATGACGTATACTGCGCATGTCCGCCACGATTTTCTTGGCATAACCCTTTCGCTCCCAAAAGAGTGTAATTTTACACACTTTTCAACCGTCCGTTACTCGGACCCCGTCGGCACCAGGACGTCCTCCTGCCGCCAACCTTTGACTGTCGGCATCGGAAGTCAGAACAATGGGTTGTGGTCCGTCAGTTCTCAGATGTTTGACCACAGGGAGGAGCTGCCTTTGATCTTCCTTTGATGTTCGCTTTATATGGACTTTAAAAAAAAAAATGAAAAGAAAAGGAGAGTGGCATAGTGCATGGGGCAGTGCCGTAGAGGATCGTCGGTGTGAGAGAGGCCATAAGCAGGCCAGCAAGAGTCTCCAAGGAGCTCATTCTTTCTGCCTTGATCTGCTAGCCGCCAGCATGACGTCACGCTGACCTGCGCGACCTTTTGCTGCCTGGGGCGCCGGCGCCTAGTGACGACCAATGCCAAATCCAAAAAAAATCGAAAATTAGTGTAGCGAAAGGGTTAGTATCGAGGACCTAGCAATAAATATGGATTGGAATTCTGGGGCTCCAGGCTTTTAAGCGAAGGAGTGGACAGTGACATTGATAGCAGCTGTAAGTTCCGTAGCTAATATCTGAGCTGAGAAGTGTGAGCCTAGGGTGTGTGTCCAGCCCACAGAATCACTATCTTTCCTGTAGAAGTTAGGAAAGAGTGTTGTGGGGGAACACCCCTCCTGAGACTCCCTCGACCTCAACATTGGTGTGTGTAGACTTGGGGTGTGTCCAGAGGGGTGTGGGAGTGTAGGTGTGTCCAGCTGAACCCCCACTTGACCTAGGGAGTTAAGGGGTGTGTGTGAGAGATTTGGAGGTGTGTCTAGATCCTGTAGACCTCTCAGAAGGAGGAGGGGGAACCCCCTTGTGGCCCGCTAGAAGGGTGTGTGTGTGTGGAGACCCTCCAGAGGGGTGTGGGAGTGGAGGTGTGTCCAGCTGAACCCCCACTTGACCTAGGGAGTTAAGGTGTGTGTGTGTGTGAGAGATTTGGAGGTGTGTCTAGATCCTGTAGACCTCTCAGAAGGAGGAGGGGGAACCCCCTTGTGGCCCGCTAGAAGGGTGTGTGTGTGTGGAGACCCTCCAGAGGGGTGTGGGAGTGGAGGTGTGTCCAGCTGAACCCCCACTTGACCTAGGGAGTTAAGGGGTGTGTGTGTGAGAGATTTGGAGGTGTGTCTAGATCCTGTAGACCTCTCAGAAGGAGGAGGGGGAACCCCCTTGTGGCCCGCTAGAAGGGTGTGTGTGTGTGTGGAGACCCTCCAGAGGGGTGTGGGAGTGGAGGTGTGTCCAGCTGAACCCCCACTTGACCTAGGGAGTTAAGGGGTGTGTGTGTGAGAGATTTGGAGGTGTGTCTAGATCCTGTAGACCTCGCAGAAGGAGGAGGGGGAACCCCCTTGTG